>CASHTA010000012.1:0-44483 GCA_949358125.1 Idaea dimidiata
TTTCGAAAATAACTATAATTAACTGTGTCTTTTTATTTTTCAGGAGCGGGGAACACCACCGGGATGTCGCTGTATTTTCAAAAACTCAAGAGTCAGAGAAAATTTTCCAAAAATCGTCGATGTAAGTATGTAAAATTTGGTATCGGTTAAATGAAATTTTTCTAAGTCCCAAAATAGTAGGTATGCAGGCGAAAATGCGAATTTTGTGCGGGATACGTGCGGGATAGGTGTCTGAGGGTTTGGGGGATGCAAGAGGGGGTTGTTTGGAGTGGTTTTGAGGGAAGTTCGCGAAAGTTTTCCTAAGAAAATTTCGAGAAAACAGAGGGAATTCACACTTTTTCTATTAAAATAACGGAAATTTCGTCAAAATTACGTGAGTTACTGAAAACAACTGTGTCTATTGTCTTTTTCAGGAGCAGGGAGCACCACCGGGATGCCGCTGTAAAGTTATAATCTCAAAAAGTTTGCAAGAAAATTTCGAAAAATTGACAATGTATGGAGAATTTGTTGAGCTTAAGTAAACTTTCTATGTTCAAATTGTGTAGGTATTTACTCGAAAATACGAATTTATTACAGGATAGTTACCGGGAATGTGCCTGAAGGGTCGGGGGATGCAAATGGGGGTTGTTTGGAGTGGTTTCCGGGATGGTTGGCGAAAGTTTTCCTAAGAAAATCTGAAGAAAACGGGAAAATTCACACTTTTTACACTTTAAAATATATAAAATTTGACCAAAATTTCGAAAATAACTATAATTAACTGTGTCTTTTTATTTTTCAGGAGCGGGGAACACCACCGGGATGTCGCTGTATTTTCAAAAACTCAAGAGTCAGAGAAAATTTTCCAAAAATCGTCGATGTAAGTATGTAAAATTTGGTATCGGTTAAATGAAATTTTTCTAAGTCCCAAAATAGTAGGTATGCAGGCGAAAATGCGAATTTTGTGCGGGATACGTGCGGGATAGGTGTCTGAGGGTTTGGGGGATGCAAGAGGGGGTTGTTTGGAGTGGTTTTGAGGGAAGTTCGCGAAAGTTTTCCTAAGAAAATTTCGAGAAAACAGAGGGAATTCACACTTTTTCTATTAAAATAACGGAAATTTCGTCAAAATTACGTGAGTTACTGAAAACAACTGTGTCTATTGTCTTTTTCAGGAGCAGGTAGCACCACCGGGATGCCGCTGTAAAGTTATAATCTCAAAAAGTTTGCAAGAAAATTTCGAAAAATTGACAATGTATGGAGAATTTGTTGAGCTTAAGTAAACTTTCTATGTTCAAATTGTGTAGGTATTTACTCGAAAATACGAATTTATTACAGGATAGTTACCGGGAATGTGCCTGAAGGGTCGGGGGATGCAAATGGGGGTTGTTTGGAGTGGTTTCCGGGATGGTTGGCGAAAGTTTTCCTAAGAAAATCTGAAGAAAACGGGAAAATTCACACTTTTTACACTTTAAAATATATAAAATTTGACCAAAATTTCGAAAATAACTATAATTAACTGTGTCTTTTTATTTTTCAGGAGCGGGGAACACCACCGGGATGTCGCTGTATTTTCAAAAACTCAAGAGTCAGAGAAAATTTTCCAAAAATCGTCGATGTAAGTATGTAAAATTTGGTATCGGTTAAATGAAATTTTTCTAAGTCCCAAAATAGTAGGTATGCAGGCGAAAATGCGAATTTTGTGCGGGATACGTGCGGGATAGGTGTCTGAGGGTTTGGGGGATGCAAGAGGGGGTTGTTTGGAGTGGTTTTGAGGGAAGTTCGCGAAAGTTTTCCTAAGAAAATTTCGAGAAAACAGAGGGAATTCACACTTTTTCTATTAAAATAACGGAAATTTCGTCAAAATTACGTGAGTTACTGAAAACAACTGTGTCTATTGTCTTTTTCAGGAGCAGGGAGCACCACCGGGATGCCGCTGTAAAGTTATAATCTCAAAAAGTTTGCAAGAAAATTTCGAAAAATTGACAATGTATGGAGAATTTGTTGAGCTTAAGTAAACTTTCTATGTTCAAATTGTGTAGGTATTTACTCGAAAATACGAATTTATTACAGGATAGTTACCGGGAATGTGCCTGAAGGGTCGGGGGATGCAAATGGGGGTTGTTTGGAGTGGTTTCCGGGATGGTTGGCGAAAGTTTTCCTAAGAAAATCTGAAGAAAACGGGAAAATTCACACTTTTTACACTTTAAAATATATAAAATTTGACCAAAATTTCGAAAATAACTATAATTAACTGTGTCTTTTTATTTTTCAGGAGCGGGGAACACCACCGGGATGTCGCTGTATTTTCAAAAACTCAAGAGTCAGAGAAAATTTTCCAAAAATCGTCGATGTAAGTATGTAAAATTTGGTATCGGTTAAATGAAATTTTTCTAAGTCCCAAAATAGTAGGTATGCAGGCGAAAATGCGAATTTTGTGCGGGATACGTGCGGGATAGGTGTCTGAGGGTTTGGGGGATGCAAGAGGGGGTTGTTTGGAGTGGTTTTGAGGGAAGTTCGCGAAAGTTTTCCTAAGAAAATTTCGAGAAAACAGAGGGAATTCACACTTTTTCTATTAAAATAACGGAAATTTCGTCAAAATTACGTGAGTTACTGAAAACAACTGTGTCTATTGTCTTTTTCAGGAGCAGGTAGCACCACCGGGATGCCGCTGTAAAGTTATAATCTCAAAAAGTTTGCAAGAAAATTTCGAAAAATTGACAATGTATGGAGAATTTGTTGAGCTTAAGTAAACTTTCTATGTTCAAATTGTGTAGGTATTTACTCGAAAATACGAATTTATTACAGGATAGTTACCGGGAATGTGCCTGAAGGGTCGGGGGATGCAAATGGGGGTTGTTTGGAGTGGTTTCCGGGATGGTTGGCGAAAGTTTTCCTAAGAAAATCTGAAGAAAACGGGAAAATTCACACTTTTTACACTTTAAAATATATAAAATTTGACCAAAATTTCGAAAATAACTATAATTAACTGTGTCTTTTTATTTTTCAGGAGCGGGGAACACCACCGGGATGTCGCTGTATTTTCAAAAACTCAAGAGTCAGAGAAAATTTTCCAAAAATCGTCGATGTAAGTATGTAAAATTTGGTATCGGTTAAATGAAATTTTTCTAAGTCCCAAAATAGTAGGTATGCAGGCGAAAATGCGAATTTTGTGCGGGATACGTGCGGGATAGGTGTCTGAGGGTTTGGGGGATGCAAGAGGGGGTTGTTTGGAGTGGTTTTGAGGGAAGTTCGCGAAAGTTTTCCTAAGAAAATTTCGAGAAAACAGAGGGAATTCACACTTTTTCTATTAAAATAACGGAAATTTCGTCAAAATTACGTGAGTTACTGAAAACAACTGTGTCTATTGTCTTTTTCAGGAGCAGGGAGCACCACCGGGATGCCGCTGTAAAGTTATAATCTCAAAAAGTTTGCAAGAAAATTTCGAAAAATTGACAATGTATGGAGAATTTGTTGAGCTTAAGTAAACTTTCTATGTTCAAATTGTGTAGGTATTTACTCGAAAATACGAATTTATTACAGGATAGTTACCGGGAATGTGCCTGAAGGGTCGGGGGATGCAAATGGGGGTTGTTTGGAGTGGTTTCCGGGATGGTTGGCGAAAGTTTTCCTAAGAAAATCTGAAGAAAACGGGAAAATTCACACTTTTTACACTTTAAAATATATAAAATTTGACCAAAATTTCGAAAATAACTATAATTAACTGTGTCTTTTTATTTTTCAGGAGCGGGGAACACCACCGGGATGTCGCTGTATTTTCAAAAACTCAAGAGTCAGAGAAAATTTTCCAAAAATCGTCGATGTAAGTATGTAAAATTTGGTATCGGTTAAATGAAATTTTTCTAAGTCCCAAAATAGTAGGTATGCAGGCGAAAATGCGAATTTTGTGCGGGATACGTGCGGGATAGGTGTCTGAGGGTTTGGGGGATGCAAGAGGGGGTTGTTTGGAGTGGTTTTGAGGGAAGTTCGCGAAAGTTTTCCTAAGAAAATTTCGAGAAAACAGAGGGAATTCACACTTTTTCTATTAAAATAACGGAAATTTCGTCAAAATTACGTGAGTTACTGAAAACAACTGTGTCTATTGTCTTTTTCAGGAGCAGGGAGCACCACCGGGATGCCGCTGTAAAGTTATAATCTCAAAAAGTTTGCAAGAAAATTTCGAAAAATTGACAATGTATGGAGAATTTGTTGAGCTTAAGTAAACTTTCTATGTTCAAATTGTGTAGGTATTTACTCGAAAATACGAATTTATTACAGGATAGTTACCGGGAATGTGCCTGAAGGGTCGGGGGATGCAAATGGGGGTTGTTTGGAGTGGTTTCCGGGATGGTTGGCGAAAGTTTTCCTAAGAAAATCTGAAGAAAACGGGAAAATTCACACTTTTTACACTTTAAAATATATAAAATTTGACCAAAATTTCGAAAATAACTATAATTAACTGTGTCTTTTTATTTTTCAGGAGCGGGGAACACCACCGGGATGTCGCTGTATTTTCAAAAACTCAAGAGTCAGAGAAAATTTTCCAAAAATCGTCGATGTAAGTATGTAAAATTTGGTATCGGTTAAATGAAATTTTTCTAAGTCCCAAAATAGTAGGTATGCAGGCGAAAATGCGAATTTTGTGCGGGATACGTGCGGGATAGGTGTCTGAGGGTTTGGGGGATGCAAGAGGGGGTTGTTTGGAGTGGTTTTGAGGGAAGTTCGCGAAAGTTTTCCTAAGAAAATTTCGAGAAAACAGAGGGAATTCACACTTTTTCTATTAAAATAACGGAAATTTCGTCAAAATTACGTGAGTTACTGAAAACAACTGTGTCTATTGTCTTTTTCAGGAGCAGGGAGCACCACCGGGATGCCGCTGTAAAGTTATAATCTCAAAAAGTTTGCAAGAAAATTTCGAAAAATTGACAATGTATGGAGAATTTGTTGAGCTTAAGTAAACTTTCTATGTTCAAATTGTGTAGGTATTTACTCGAAAATACGAATTTATTACAGGATAGTTACCGGGAATGTGCCTGAAGGGTCGGGGGATGCAAATGGGGGTTGTTTGGAGTGGTTTCCGGGATGGTTGGCGAAAGTTTTCCTAAGAAAATCTGAAGAAAACGGGAAAATTCACACTTTTTACACTTTAAAATATATAAAATTTGACCAAAATTTCGAAAATAACTATAATTAACTGTGTCTTTTTATTTTTCAGGAGCGGGGAACACCACCGGGATGTCGCTGTATTTTCAAAAACTCAAGAGTCAGAGAAAATTTTCCAAAAATCGTCGATGTAAGTATGTAAAATTTGGTATCGGTTAAATGAAATTTTTCTAAGTCCCAAAATAGTAGGTATGCAGGCGAAAATGCGAATTTTGTGCGGGATACGTGCGGGATAGGTGTCTGAGGGTTTGGGGGATGCAAGAGGGGGTTGTTTGGAGTGGTTTTGAGGGAAGTTCGCGAAAGTTTTCCTAAGAAAATTTCGAGAAAACAGAGGGAATTCACACTTTTTCTATTAAAATAACGGAAATTTCGTCAAAATTACGTGAGTTACTGAAAACAACTGTGTCTATTGTCTTTTTCAGGAGCAGGGAGCACCACCGGGATGCCGCTGTAAAGTTATAATCTCAAAAAGTTTGCAAGAAAATTTCGAAAAATTGACAATGTATGGAGAATTTGTTGAGCTTAAGTAAACTTTCTATGTTCAAATTGTGTAGGTATTTACTCGAAAATACGAATTTATTACAGGATAGTTACCGGGAATGTGCCTGAAGGGTCGGGGGATGCAAATGGGGGTTGTTTGGAGTGGTTTCCGGGATGGTTGGCGAAAGTTTTCCTAAGAAAATCTGAAGAAAACGGGAAAATTCACACTTTTTACACTTTAAAATATATAAAATTTGACCAAAATTTCGAAAATAACTATAATTAACTGTGTCTTTTTATTTTTCAGGAGCGGGGAACACCACCGGGATGTCGCTGTATTTTCAAAAACTCAAGAGTCAGAGAAAATTTTCCAAAAATCGTCGATGTAAGTATGTAAAATTTGGTATCGGTTAAATGAAATTTTTCTAAGTCCCAAAATAGTAGGTATGCAGGCGAAAATGCGAATTTTGTGCGGGATACGTGCGGGATAGGTGTCTGAGGGTTTGGGGGATGCAAGAGGGGGTTGTTTGGAGTGGTTTTGAGGGAAGTTCGCGAAAGTTTTCCTAAGAAAATTTCGAGAAAACAGAGGGAATTCACACTTTTTCTATTAAAATAACGGAAATTTCGTCAAAATTACGTGAGTTACTGAAAACAACTGTGTCTATTGTCTTTTTCAGGAGCAGGGAGCACCACCGGGATGCCGCTGTAAAGTTATAATCTCAAAAAGTTTGCAAGAAAATTTCGAAAAATTGACAATGTATGGAGAATTTGTTGAGCTTAAGTAAACTTTCTATGTTCAAATTGTGTAGGTATTTACTCGAAAATACGAATTTATTACAGGATAGTTACCGGGAATGTGCCTGAAGGGTCGGGGGATGCAAATGGGGGTTGTTTGGAGTGGTTTCCGGGATGGTTGGCGAAAGTTTTCCTAAGAAAATCTGAAGAAAACGGGAAAATTCACACTTTTTACACTTTAAAATATATAAAATTTGACCAAAATTTCGAAAATAACTATAATTAACTGTGTCTTTTTATTTTTCAGGAGCGGGGAACACCACCGGGATGTCGCTGTATTTTCAAAAACTCAAGAGTCAGAGAAAATTTTCCAAAAATCGTCGATGTAAGTATGTAAAATTTGGTATCGGTTAAATGAAATTTTTCTAAGTCCCAAAATAGTAGGTATGCAGGCGAAAATGCGAATTTTGTGCGGGATACGTGCGGGATAGGTGTCTGAGGGTTTGGGGGATGCAAGAGGGGGTTGTTTGGAGTGGTTTTGAGGGAAGTTCGCGAAAGTTTTCCTAAGAAAATTTCGAGAAAACAGAGGGAATTCACACTTTTTCTATTAAAATAACGGAAATTTCGTCAAAATTACGTGAGTTACTGAAAACAACTGTGTCTATTGTCTTTTTCAGGAGCAGGGAGCACCACCGGGATGCCGCTGTAAAGTTATAATCTCAAAAAGTTTGCAAGAAAATTTCGAAAAATTGACAATGTATGGAGAATTTGTTGAGCTTAAGTAAACTTTCTATGTTCAAATTGTGTAGGTATTTACTCGAAAATACGAATTTATTACAGGATAGTTACCGGGAATGTGCCTGAAGGGTCGGGGGATGCAAATGGGGGTTGTTTGGAGTGGTTTCCGGGATGGTTGGCGAAAGTTTTCCTAAGAAAATCTGAAGAAAACGGGAAAATTCACACTTTTTACACTTTAAAATATATAAAATTTGACCAAAATTTCGAAAATAACTATAATTAACTGTGTCTTTTTATTTTTCAGGAGCGGGGAACACCACCGGGATGTCGCTGTATTTTCAAAAACTCAAGAGTCAGAGAAAATTTTCCAAAAATCGTCGATGTAAGTATGTAAAATTTGGTATCGGTTAAATGAAATTTTTCTAAGTCCCAAAATAGTAGGTATGCAGGCGAAAATGCGAATTTTGTGCGGGATACGTGCGGGATAGGTGTCTGAGGGTTTGGGGGATGCAAGAGGGGGTTGTTTGGAGTGGTTTTGAGGGAAGTTCGCGAAAGTTTTCCTAAGAAAATTTCGAGAAAACAGAGGGAATTCACACTTTTTCTATTAAAATAACGGAAATTTCGTCAAAATTACGTGAGTTACTGAAAACAACTGTGTCTATTGTCTTTTTCAGGAGCAGGGAGCACCACCGGGATGCCGCTGTAAAGTTATAATCTCAAAAAGTTTGCAAGAAAATTTCGAAAAATTGACAATGTATGGAGAATTTGTTGAGCTTAAGTAAACTTTCTATGTTCAAATTGTGTAGGTATTTACTCGAAAATACGAATTTATTACAGGATAGTTACCGGGAATGTGCCTGAAGGGTCGGGGGATGCAAATGGGGGTTGTTTGGAGTGGTTTCCGGGATGGTTGGCGAAAGTTTTCCTAAGAAAATCTGAAGAAAACGGGAAAATTCACACTTTTTACACTTTAAAATATATAAAATTTGACCAAAATTTCGAAAATAACTATAATTAACTGTGTCTTTTTATTTTTCAGGAGCGGGGAACACCACCGGGATGTCGCTGTATTTTCAAAAACTCAAGAGTCAGAGAAAATTTTCCAAAAATCGTCGATGTAAGTATGTAAAATTTGGTATCGGTTAAATGAAATTTTTCTAAGTCCCAAAATAGTAGGTATGCAGGCGAAAATGCGAATTTTGTGCGGGATACGTGCGGGATAGGTGTCTGAGGGTTTGGGGGATGCAAGAGGGGGTTGTTTGGAGTGGTTTTGAGGGAAGTTCGCGAAAGTTTTCCTAAGAAAATTTCGAGAAAACAGAGGGAATTCACACTTTTTCTATTAAAATAACGGAAATTTCGTCAAAATTACGTGAGTTACTGAAAACAACTGTGTCTATTGTCTTTTTCAGGAGCAGGGAGCACCACCGGGATGCCGCTGTAAAGTTATAATCTCAAAAAGTTTGCAAGAAAATTTCGAAAAATTGACAATGTATGGAGAATTTGTTGAGCTTAAGTAAACTTTCTATGTTCAAATTGTGTAGGTATTTACTCGAAAATACGAATTTATTACAGGATAGTTACCGGGAATGTGCCTGAAGGGTCGGGGGATGCAAATGGGGGTTGTTTGGAGTGGTTTCCGGGATGGTTGGCGAAAGTTTTCCTAAGAAAATCTGAAGAAAACGGGAAAATTCACACTTTTTACACTTTAAAATATATAAAATTTGACCAAAATTTCGAAAATAACTATAATTAACTGTGTCTTTTTATTTTTCAGGAGCGGGGAACACCACCGGGATGTCGCTGTATTTTCAAAAACTCAAGAGTCAGAGAAAATTTTCCAAAAATCGTCGATGTAAGTATGTAAAATTTGGTATCGGTTAAATGAAATTTTTCTAAGTCCCAAAATAGTAGGTATGCAGGCGAAAATGCGAATTTTGTGCGGGATACGTGCGGGATAGGTGTCTGAGGGTTTGGGGGATGCAAGAGGGGGTTGTTTGGAGTGGTTTTGAGGGAAGTTCGCGAAAGTTTTCCTAAGAAAATTTCGAGAAAACAGAGGGAATTCACACTTTTTCTATTAAAATAACGGAAATTTCGTCAAAATTACGTGAGTTACTGAAAACAACTGTGTCTATTGTCTTTTTCAGGAGCAGGGAGCACCACCGGGATGCCGCTGTAAAGTTATAATCTCAAAAAGTTTGCAAGAAAATTTCGAAAAATTGACAATGTATGGAGAATTTGTTGAGCTTAAGTAAACTTTCTATGTTCAAATTGTGTAGGTATTTACTCGAAAATACGAATTTATTACAGGATAGTTACCGGGAATGTGCCTGAAGGGTCGGGGGATGCAAATGGGGGTTGTTTGGAGTGGTTTCCGGGATGGTTGGCGAAAGTTTTCCTAAGAAAATCTGAAGAAAACGGGAAAATTCACACTTTTTACACTTTAAAATATATAAAATTTGACCAAAATTTCGAAAATAACTATAATTAACTGTGTCTTTTTATTTTTCAGGAGCGGGGAACACCACCGGGATGTCGCTGTATTTTCAAAAACTCAAGAGTCAGAGAAAATTTTCCAAAAATCGTCGATGTAAGTATGTAAAATTTGGTATCGGTTAAATGAAATTTTTCTAAGTCCCAAAATAGTAGGTATGCAGGCGAAAATGCGAATTTTGTGCGGGATACGTGCGGGATAGGTGTCTGAGGGTTTGGGGGATGCAAGAGGGGGTTGTTTGGAGTGGTTTTGAGGGAAGTTCGCGAAAGTTTTCCTAAGAAAATTTCGAGAAAACAGAGGGAATTCACACTTTTTCTATTAAAATAACGGAAATTTCGTCAAAATTACGTGAGTTACTGAAAACAACTGTGTCTATTGTCTTTTTCAGGAGCAGGGAGCACCACCGGGATGCCGCTGTAAAGTTATAATCTCAAAAAGTTTGCAAGAAAATTTCGAAAAATTGACAATGTATGGAGAATTTGTTGAGCTTAAGTAAACTTTCTATGTTCAAATTGTGTAGGTATTTACTCGAAAATACGAATTTATTACAGGATAGTTACCGGGAATGTGCCTGAAGGGTCGGGGGATGCAAATGGGGGTTGTTTGGAGTGGTTTCCGGGATGGTTGGCGAAAGTTTTCCTAAGAAAATCTGAAGAAAACGGGAAAATTCACACTTTTTACACTTTAAAATATATAAAATTTGACCAAAATTTCGAAAATAACTATAATTAACTGTGTCTTTTTATTTTTCAGGAGCGGGGAACACCACCGGGATGTCGCTGTATTTTCAAAAACTCAAGAGTCAGAGAAAATTTTCCAAAAATCGTCGATGTAAGTATGTAAAATTTGGTATCGGTTAAATGAAATTTTTCTAAGTCCCAAAATAGTAGGTATGCAGGCGAAAATGCGAATTTTGTGCGGGATACGTGCGGGATAGGTGTCTGAGGGTTTGGGGGATGCAAGAGGGGGTTGTTTGGAGTGGTTTTGAGGGAAGTTCGCGAAAGTTTTCCTAAGAAAATTTCGAGAAAACAGAGGGAATTCACACTTTTTCTATTAAAATAACGGAAATTTCGTCAAAATTACGTGAGTTACTGAAAACAACTGTGTCTATTGTCTTTTTCAGGAGCAGGGAGCACCACCGGGATGCCGCTGTAAAGTTATAATCTCAAAAAGTTTGCAAGAAAATTTCGAAAAATTGACAATGTATGGAGAATTTGTTGAGCTTAAGTAAACTTTCTATGTTCAAATTGTGTAGGTATTTACTCGAAAATACGAATTTATTACAGGATAGTTACCGGGAATGTGCCTGAAGGGTCGGGGGATGCAAATGGGGGTTGTTTGGAGTGGTTTCCGGGATGGTTGGCGAAAGTTTTCCTAAGAAAATCTGAAGAAAACGGGAAAATTCACACTTTTTACACTTTAAAATATATAAAATTTGACCAAAATTTCGAAAATAACTATAATTAACTGTGTCTTTTTATTTTTCAGGAGCGGGGAACACCACCGGGATGTCGCTGTATTTTCAAAAACTCAAGAGTCAGAGAAAATTTTCCAAAAATCGTCGATGTAAGTATGTAAAATTTGGTATCGGTTAAATGAAATTTTTCTAAGTCCCAAAATAGTAGGTATGCAGGCGAAAATGCGAATTTTGTGCGGGATACGTGCGGGATAGGTGTCTGAGGGTTTGGGGGATGCAAGAGGGGGTTGTTTGGAGTGGTTTTGAGGGAAGTTCGCGAAAGTTTTCCTAAGAAAATTTCGAGAAAACAGAGGGAATTCACACTTTTTCTATTAAAATAACGGAAATTTCGTCAAAATTACGTGAGTTACTGAAAACAACTGTGTCTATTGTCTTTTTCAGGAGCAGGGAGCACCACCGGGATGCCGCTGTAAAGTTATAATCTCAAAAAGTTTGCAAGAAAATTTCGAAAAATTGACAATGTATGGAGAATTTGTTGAGCTTAAGTAAACTTTCTATGTTCAAATTGTGTAGGTATTTACTCGAAAATACGAATTTATTACAGGATAGTTACCGGGAATGTGCCTGAAGGGTCGGGGGATGCAAATGGGGGTTGTTTGGAGTGGTTTCCGGGATGGTTGGCGAAAGTTTTCCTAAGAAAATCTGAAGAAAACGGGAAAATTCACACTTTTTACACTTTAAAATATATAAAATTTGACCAAAATTTCGAAAATAACTATAATTAACTGTGTCTTTTTATTTTTCAGGAGCGGGGAACACCACCGGGATGTCGCTGTATTTTCAAAAACTCAAGAGTCAGAGAAAATTTTCCAAAAATCGTCGATGTAAGTATGTAAAATTTGGTATCGGTTAAATGAAATTTTTCTAAGTCCCAAAATAGTAGGTATGCAGGCGAAAATGCGAATTTTGTGCGGGATACGTGCGGGATAGGTGTCTGAGGGTTTGGGGGATGCAAGAGGGGGTTGTTTGGAGTGGTTTTGAGGGAAGTTCGCGAAAGTTTTCCTAAGAAAATTTCGAGAAAACAGAGGGAATTCACACTTTTTCTATTAAAATAACGGAAATTTCGTCAAAATTACGTGAGTTACTGAAAACAACTGTGTCTATTGTCTTTTTCAGGAGCAGGTAGCACCACCGGGATGCCGCTGTAAAGTTATAATCTCAAAAAGTTTGCAAGAAAATTTCGAAAAATTGACAATGTATGGAGAATTTGTTGAGCTTAAGTAAACTTTCTATGTTCAAATTGTGTAGGTATTTACTCGAAAATACGAATTTATTACAGGATAGTTACCGGGAATGTGCCTGAAGGGTCGGGGGATGCAAATGGGGGTTGTTTGGAGTGGTTTCCGGGATGGTTGGCGAAAGTTTTCCTAAGAAAATCTGAAGAAAACGGGAAAATTCACACTTTTTACACTTTAAAATATATAAAATTTGACCAAAATTTCGAAAATAACTATAATTAACTGTGTCTTTTTATTTTTCAGGAGCGGGGAACACCACCGGGATGTCGCTGTATTTTCAAAAACTCAAGAGTCAGAGAAAATTTTCCAAAAATCGTCGATGTAAGTATGTAAAATTTGGTATCGGTTAAATGAAATTTTTCTAAGTCCCAAAATAGTAGGTATGCAGGCGAAAATGCGAATTTTGTGCGGGATACGTGCGGGATAGGTGTCTGAGGGTTTGGGGGATGCAAGAGGGGGTTGTTTGGAGTGGTTTTGAGGGAAGTTCGCGAAAGTTTTCCTAAGAAAATTTCGAGAAAACAGAGGGAATTCACACTTTTTCTATTAAAATAACGGAAATTTCGTCAAAATTACGTGAGTTACTGAAAACAACTGTGTCTATTGTCTTTTTCAGGAGCAGGTAGCACCACCGGGATGCCGCTGTAAAGTTATAATCTCAAAAAGTTTGCAAGAAAATTTCGAAAAATTGACAATGTATGGAGAATTTGTTGAGCTTAAGTAAACTTTCTATGTTCAAATTGTGTAGGTATTTACTCGAAAATACGAATTTATTACAGGATAGTTACCGGGAATGTGCCTGAAGGGTCGGGGGATGCAAATGGGGGTTGTTTGGAGTGGTTTCCGGGATGGTTGGCGAAAGTTTTCCTAAGAAAATCTGAAGAAAACGGGAAAATTCACACTTTTTACACTTTAAAATATATAAAATTTGACCAAAATTTCGAAAATAACTATAATTAACTGTGTCTTTTTATTTTTCAGGAGCGGGGAACACCACCGGGATGTCGCTGTATTTTCAAAAACTCAAGAGTCAGAGAAAATTTTCCAAAAATCGTCGATGTAAGTATGTAAAATTTGGTATCGGTTAAATGAAATTTTTCTAAGTCCCAAAATAGTAGGTATGCAGGCGAAAATGCGAATTTTGTGCGGGATACGTGCGGGATAGGTGTCTGAGGGTTTGGGGGATGCAAGAGGGGGTTGTTTGGAGTGGTTTTGAGGGAAGTTCGCGAAAGTTTTCCTAAGAAAATTTCGAGAAAACAGAGGGAATTCACACTTTTTCTATTAAAATAACGGAAATTTCGTCAAAATTACGTGAGTTACTGAAAACAACTGTGTCTATTGTCTTTTTCAGGAGCAGGGAGCACCACCGGGATGCCGCTGTAAAGTTATAATCTCAAAAAGTTTGCAAGAAAATTTCGAAAAATTGACAATGTATGGAGAATTTGTTGAGCTTAAGTAAACTTTCTATGTTCAAATTGTGTAGGTATTTACTCGAAAATACGAATTTATTACAGGATAGTTACCGGGAATGTGCCTGAAGGGTCGGGGGATGCAAATGGGGGTTGTTTGGAGTGGTTTCCGGGATGGTTGGCGAAAGTTTTCCTAAGAAAATCTGAAGAAAACGGGAAAATTCACACTTTTTACACTTTAAAATATATAAAATTTGACCAAAATTTCGAAAATAACTATAATTAACTGTGTCTTTTTATTTTTCAGGAGCGGGGAACACCACCGGGATGTCGCTGTATTTTCAAAAACTCAAGAGTCAGAGAAAATTTTCCAAAAATCGTCGATGTAAGTATGTAAAATTTGGTATCGGTTAAATGAAATTTTTCTAAGTCCCAAAATAGTAGGTATGCAGGCGAAAATGCGAATTTTGTGCGGGATACGTGCGGGATAGGTGTCTGAGGGTTTGGGGGATGCAAGAGGGGGTTGTTTGGAGTGGTTTTGAGGGAAGTTCGCGAAAGTTTTCCTAAGAAAATTTCGAGAAAACAGAGGGAATTCACACTTTTTCTATTAAAATAACGGAAATTTCGTCAAAATTACGTGAGTTACTGAAAACAACTGTGTCTATTGTCTTTTTCAGGAGCAGGTAGCACCACCGGGATGCCGCTGTAAAGTTATAATCTCAAAAAGTTTGCAAGAAAATTTCGAAAAATTGACAATGTATGGAGAATTTGTTGAGCTTAAGTAAACTTTCTATGTTCAAATTGTGTAGGTATTTACTCGAAAATACGAATTTATTACAGGATAGTTACCGGGAATGTGCCTGAAGGGTCGGGGGATGCAAATGGGGGTTGTTTGGAGTGGTTTCCGGGATGGTTGGCGAAAGTTTTCCTAAGAAAATCTGAAGAAAACGGGAAAATTCACACTTTTTACACTTTAAAATATATAAAATTTGACCAAAATTTCGAAAATAACTATAATTAACTGTGTCTTTTTATTTTTCAGGAGCGGGGAACACCACCGGGATGTCGCTGTATTTTCAAAAACTCAAGAGTCAGAGAAAATTTTCCAAAAATCGTCGATGTAAGTATGTAAAATTTGGTATCGGTTAAATGAAATTTTTCTAAGTCCCAAAATAGTAGGTATGCAGGCGAAAATGCGAATTTTGTGCGGGATACGTGCGGGATAGGTGTCTGAGGGTTTGGGGGATGCAAGAGGGGGTTGTTTGGAGTGGTTTTGAGGGAAGTTCGCGAAAGTTTTCCTAAGAAAATTTCGAGAAAACAGAGGGAATTCACACTTTTTCTATTAAAATAACGGAAATTTCGTCAAAATTACGTGAGTTACTGAAAACAACTGTGTCTATTGTCTTTTTCAGGAGCAGGGAGCACCACCGGGATGCCGCTGTAAAGTTATAATCTCAAAAAGTTTGCAAGAAAATTTCGAAAAATTGACAATGTATGGAGAATTTGTTGAGCTTAAGTAAACTTTCTATGTTCAAATTGTGTAGGTATTTACTCGAAAATACGAATTTATTACAGGATAGTTACCGGGAATGTGCCTGAAGGGTCGGGGGATGCAAATGGGGGTTGTTTGGAGTGGTTTCCGGGATGGTTGGCGAAAGTTTTCCTAAGAAAATCTGAAGAAAACGGGAAAATTCACACTTTTTACACTTTAAAATATATAAAATTTGACCAAAATTTCGAAAATAACTATAATTAACTGTGTCTTTTTATTTTTCAGGAGCGGGGAACACCACCGGGATGTCGCTGTATTTTCAAAAACTCAAGAGTCAGAGAAAATTTTCCAAAAATCGTCGATGTAAGTATGTAAAATTTGGTATCGGTTAAATGAAATTTTTCTAAGTCCCAAAATAGTAGGTATGCAGGCGAAAATGCGAATTTTGTGCGGGATACGTGCGGGATAGGTGTCTGAGGGTTTGGGGGATGCAAGAGGGGGTTGTTTGGAGTGGTTTTGAGGGAAGTTCGCGAAAGTTTTCCTAAGAAAATTTCGAGAAAACAGAGGGAATTCACACTTTTTCTATTAAAATAACGGAAATTTCGTCAAAATTACGTGAGTTACTGAAAACAACTGTGTCTATTGTCTTTTTCAGGAGCAGGTAGCACCACCGGGATGCCGCTGTAAAGTTATAATCTCAAAAAGTTTGCAAGAAAATTTCGAAAAATTGACAATGTATGGAGAATTTGTTGAGCTTAAGTAAACTTTCTATGTTCAAATTGTGTAGGTATTTACTCGAAAATACGAATTTATTACAGGATAGTTACCGGGAATGTGCCTGAAGGGTCGGGGGATGCAAATGGGGGTTGTTTGGAGTGGTTTCCGGGATGGTTGGCGAAAGTTTTCCTAAGAAAATCTGAAGAAAACGGGAAAATTCACACTTTTTACACTTTAAAATATATAAAATTTGACCAAAATTTCGAAAATAACTATAATTAACTGTGTCTTTTTATTTTTCAGGAGCGGGGAACACCACCGGGATGTCGCTGTATTTTCAAAAACTCAAGAGTCAGAGAAAATTTTCCAAAAATCGTCGATGTAAGTATGTAAAATTTGGTATCGGTTAAATGAAATTTTTCTAAGTCCCAAAATAGTAGGTATGCAGGCGAAAATGCGAATTTTGTGCGGGATACGTGCGGGATAGGTGTCTGAGGGTTTGGGGGATGCAAGAGGGGGTTGTTTGGAGTGGTTTTGAGGGAAGTTCGCGAAAGTTTTCCTAAGAAAATTTCGAGAAAACAGAGGGAATTCACACTTTTTCTATTAAAATAACGGAAATTTCGTCAAAATTACGTGAGTTACTGAAAACAACTGTGTCTATTGTCTTTTTCAGGAGCAGGGAGCACCACCGGGATGCCGCTGTAAAGTTATAATCTCAAAAAGTTTGCAAGAAAATTTCGAAAAATTGACAATGTATGGAGAATTTGTTGAGCTTAAGTAAACTTTCTATGTTCAAATTGTGTAGGTATTTACTCGAAAATACGAATTTATTACAGGATAGTTACCGGGAATGTGCCTGAAGGGTCGGGGGATGCAAATGGGGGTTGTTTGGAGTGGTTTCCGGGATGGTTGGCGAAAGTTTTCCTAAGAAAATCTGAAGAAAACGGGAAAATTCACACTTTTTACACTTTAAAATATATAAAATTTGACCAAAATTTCGAAAATAACTATAATTAACTGTGTCTTTTTATTTTTCAGGAGCGGGGAACACCACCGGGATGTCGCTGTATTTTCAAAAACTCAAGAGTCAGAGAAAATTTTCCAAAAATCGTCGATGTAAGTATGTAAAATTTGGTATCGGTTAAATGAAATTTTTCTAAGTCCCAAAATAGTAGGTATGCAGGCGAAAATGCGAATTTTGTGCGGGATACGTGCGGGATAGGTGTCTGAGGGTTTGGGGGATGCAAGAGGGGGTTGTTTGGAGTGGTTTTGAGGGAAGTTCGCGAAAGTTTTCCTAAGAAAATTTCGAGAAAACAGAGGGAATTCACACTTTTTCTATTAAAATAACGGAAATTTCGTCAAAATTACGTGAGTTACTGAAAACAACTGTGTCTATTGTCTTTTTCAGGAGCAGGGAGCACCACCGGGATGCCGCTGTAAAGTTATAATCTCAAAAAGTTTGCAAGAAAATTTCGAAAAATTGACAATGTATGGAGAATTTGTTGAGCTTAAGTAAACTTTCTATGTTCAAATTGTGTAGGTATTTACTCGAAAATACGAATTTATTACAGGATAGTTACCGGGAATGTGCCTGAAGGGTCGGGGGATGCAAATGGGGGTTGTTTGGAGTGGTTTCCGGGATGGTTGGCGAAAGTTTTCCTAAGAAAATCTGAAGAAAACGGGAAAATTCACACTTTTTACACTTTAAAATATATAAAATTTGACCAAAATTTCGAAAATAACTATAATTAACTGTGTCTTTTTATTTTTCAGGAGCGGGGAACACCACCGGGATGTCGCTGTATTTTCAAAAACTCAAGAGTCAGAGAAAATTTTCCAAAAATCGTCGATGTAAGTATGTAAAATTTGGTATCGGTTAAATGAAATTTTTCTAAGTCCCAAAATAGTAGGTATGCAGGCGAAAATGCGAATTTTGTGCGGGATACGTGCGGGATAGGTGTCTGAGGGTTTGGGGGATGCAAGAGGGGGTTGTTTGGAGTGGTTTTGAGGGAAGTTCGCGAAAGTTTTCCTAAGAAAATTTCGAGAAAACAGAGGGAATTCACACTTTTTCTATTAAAATAACGGAAATTTCGTCAAAATTACGTGAGTTACTGAAAACAACTGTGTCTATTGTCTTTTTCAGGAGCAGGGAGCACCACCGGGATGCCGCTGTAAAGTTATAATCTCAAAAAGTTTGCAAGAAAATTTCGAAAAATTGACAATGTATGGAGAATTTGTTGAGCTTAAGTAAACTTTCTATGTTCAAATTGTGTAGGTATTTACTCGAAAATACGAATTTATTACAGGATAGTTACCGGGAATGTGCCTGAAGGGTCGGGGGATGCAAATGGGGGTTGTTTGGAGTGGTTTCCGGGATGGTTGGCGAAAGTTTTCCTAAGAAAATCTGAAGAAAACGGGAAAATTCACACTTTTTACACTTTAAAATATATAAAATTTGACCAAAATTTCGAAAATAACTATAATTAACTGTGTCTTTTTATTTTTCAGGAGCGGGGAACACCACCGGGATGTCGCTGTATTTTCAAAAACTCAAGAGTCAGAGAAAATTTTCCAAAAATCGTCGATGTAAGTATGTAAAATTTGGTATCGGTTAAATGAAATTTTTCTAAGTCCCAAAATAGTAGGTATGCAGGCGAAAATGCGAATTTTGTGCGGGATACGTGCGGGATAGGTGTCTGAGGGTTTGGGGGATGCAAGAGGGGGTTGTTTGGAGTGGTTTTGAGGGAAGTTCGCGAAAGTTTTCCTAAGAAAATTTCGAGAAAACAGAGGGAATTCACACTTTTTCTATTAAAATAACGGAAATTTCGTCAAAATTACGTGAGTTACTGAAAACAACTGTGTCTATTGTCTTTTTCAGGAGCAGGGAGCACCACCGGGATGCCGCTGTAAAGTTATAATCTCAAAAAGTTTGCAAGAAAATTTCGAAAAATTGACAATGTATGGAGAATTTGTTGAGCTTAAGTAAACTTTCTATGTTCAAATTGTGTAGGTATTTACTCGAAAATACGAATTTATTACAGGATAGTTACCGGGAATGTGCCTGAAGGGTCGGGGGATGCAAATGGGGGTTGTTTGGAGTGGTTTCCGGGATGGTTGGCGAAAGTTTTCCTAAGAAAATCTGAAGAAAACGGGAAAATTCACACTTTTTACACTTTAAAATATATAAAATTTGACCAAAATTTCGAAAATAACTATAATTAACTGTGTCTTTTTATTTTTCAGGAGCGGGGAACACCACCGGGATGTCGCTGTATTTTCAAAAACTCAAGAGTCAGAGAAAATTTTCCAAAAATCGTCGATGTAAGTATGTAAAATTTGGTATCGGTTAAATGAAATTTTTCTAAGTCCCAAAATAGTAGGTATGCAGGCGAAAATGCGAATTTTGTGCGGGATACGTGCGGGATAGGTGTCTGAGGGTTTGGGGGATGCAAGAGGGGGTTGTTTGGAGTGGTTTTGAGGGAAGTTCGCGAAAGTTTTCCTAAGAAAATTTCGAGAAAACAGAGGGAATTCACACTTTTTCTATTAAAATAACGGAAATTTCGTCAAAATTACGTGAGTTACTGAAAACAACTGTGTCTATTGTCTTTTTCAGGAGCAGGGAGCACCACCGGGATGCCGCTGTAAAGTTATAATCTCAAAAAGTTTGCAAGAAAATTTCGAAAAATTGACAATGTATGGAGAATTTGTTGAGCTTAAGTAAACTTTCTATGTTCAAATTGTGTAGGTATTTACTCGAAAATACGAATTTATTACAGGATAGTTACCGGGAATGTGCCTGAAGGGTCGGGGGATGCAAATGGGGGTTGTTTGGAGTGGTTTCCGGGATGGTTGGCGAAAGTTTTCCTAAGAAAATCTGAAGAAAACGGGAAAATTCACACTTTTTACACTTTAAAATATATAAAATTTGACCAAAATTTCGAAAATAACTATAATTAACTGTGTCTTTTTATTTTTCAGGAGCGGGGAACACCACCGGGATGTCGCTGTATTTTCAAAAACTCAAGAGTCAGAGAAAATTTTCCAAAAATCGTCGATGTAAGTATGTAAAATTTGGTATCGGTTAAATGAAATTTTTCTAAGTCCCAAAATAGTAGGTATGCAGGCGAAAATGCGAATTTTGTGCGGGATACGTGCGGGATAGGTGTCTGAGGGTTTGGGGGATGCAAGAGGGGGTTGTTTGGAGTGGTTTTGAGGGAAGTTCGCGAAAGTTTTCCTAAGAAAATTTCGAGAAAACAGAGGGAATTCACACTTTTTCTATTAAAATAACGGAAATTTCGTCAAAATTACGTGAGTTACTGAAAACAACTGTGTCTATTGTCTTTTTCAGGAGCAGGTAGCACCACCGGGATGCCGCTGTAAAGTTATAATCTCAAAAAGTTTGCAAGAAAATTTCGAAAAATTGACAATGTATGGAGAATTTGTTGAGCTTAAGTAAACTTTCTATGTTCAAATTGTGTAGGTATTTACTCGAAAATACGAATTTATTACAGGATAGTTACCGGGAATGTGCCTGAAGGGTCGGGGGATGCAAATGGGGGTTGTTTGGAGTGGTTTCCGGGATGGTTGGCGAAAGTTTTCCTAAGAAAATCTGAAGAAAACGGGAAAATTCACACTTTTTACACTTTAAAATATATAAAATTTGACCAAAATTTCGAAAATAACTATAATTAACTGTGTCTTTTTATTTTTCAGGAGCGGGGAACACCACCGGGATGTCGCTGTATTTTCAAAAACTCAAGAGTCAGAGAAAATTTTCCAAAAATCGTCGATGTAAGTATGTAAAATTTGGTATCGGTTAAATGAAATTTTTCTAAGTCCCAAAATAGTAGGTATGCAGGCGAAAATGCGAATTTTGTGCGGGATACGTGCGGGATAGGTGTCTGAGGGTTTGGGGGATGCAAGAGGGGGTTGTTTGGAGTGGTTTTGAGGGAAGTTCGCGAAAGTTTTCCTAAGAAAATTTCGAGAAAACAGAGGGAATTCACACTTTTTCTATTAAAATAACGGAAATTTCGTCAAAATTACGTGAGTTACTGAAAACAACTGTGTCTATTGTCTTTTTCAGGAGCAGGGAGCACCACCGGGATGCCGCTGTAAAGTTATAATCTCAAAAAGTTTGCAAGAAAATTTCGAAAAATTGACAATGTATGGAGAATTTGTTGAGCTTAAGTAAACTTTCTATGTTCAAATTGTGTAGGTATTTACTCGAAAATACGAATTTATTACAGGATAGTTACCGGGAATGTGCCTGAAGGGTCGGGGGATGCAAATGGGGGTTGTTTGGAGTGGTTTCCGGGATGGTTGGCGAAAGTTTTCCTAAGAAAATCTGAAGAAAACGGGAAAATTCACACTTTTTACACTTTAAAATATATAAAATTTGACCAAAATTTCGAAAATAACTATAATTAACTGTGTCTTTTTATTTTTCAGGAGCGGGGAACACCACCGGGATGTCGCTGTAT
Source organism: Idaea dimidiata (assembly GCA_949358125.1). Lineage (NCBI taxonomy): Eukaryota > Metazoa > Arthropoda > Insecta > Lepidoptera > Geometridae > Idaea > Idaea dimidiata. Next base: position 21,391 of record CASHTA010000012.1, read on the forward strand.
TTTCAAAAACTCAAGAGTCAGAGAAAATTTTCCAAAAATCGTCGATGTAAGTATGTAAAATTTGGTATCGGTTAAATGAAATTTTTCTAAGTCCCAAAATAGTAGGTATGCAGGCGAAAATGCGAATTTTGTGCGGGATACGTGCGGGATAGGTGTCTGAGGGTTTGGGGGATGCAAGAGGGGGTTGTTTGGAGTGGTTTTGAGGGAAGTTCGCGAAAGTTTTCCTAAGAAAATTTCGAGAAAACAGAGGGAATTCACACTTTTTCTATTAAAATAACGGAAATTTCGTCAAAATTACGTGAGTTACTGAAAACAACTGTGTCTATTGTCTTTTTCAGGAGCAGGTAGCACCACCGGGATGCCGCTGTAAAGTTATAATCTCAAAAAGTTTGCAAGAAAATTTCGAAAAATTGACAATGTATGGAGAATTTGTTGAGCTTAAGTAAACTTTCTATGTTCAAATTGTGTAGGTATTTACTCGAAAATACGAATTTATTACAGGATAGTTACCGGGAATGTGCCTGAAGGGTCGGGGGATGCAAATGGGGGTTGTTTGGAGTGGTTTCCGGGATGGTTGGCGAAAGTTTTCCTAAGAAAATCTGAAGAAAACGGGAAAATTCACACTTTTTACACTTTAAAATATATAAAATTTGACCAAAATTTCGAAAATAACTATAATTAACTGTGTCTTTTTATTTTTCAGGAGCGGGGAACACCACCGGGATGTCGCTGTATTTTCAAAAACTCAAGAGTCAGAGAAAATTTTCCAAAAATCGTCGATGTAAGTATGTAAAATTTGGTATCGGTTAAATGAAATTTTTCTAAGTCCCAAAATAGTAGGTATGCAGGCGAAAATGCGAATTTTGTGCGGGATACGTGCGGGATAGGTGTCTGAGGGTTTGGGGGATGCAAGAGGGGGTTGTTTGGAGTGGTTTTGAGGGAAGTTCGCGAAAGTTTTCCTAAGAAAATTTCGAGAAAACAGAGGGAATTCACACTTTTTCTATTAAAATAACGGAAATTTCGTCAAAATTACGTGAGTTACTGAAAACAACTGTGTCTATTGTCTTTTTCAGGAGCAGGTAGCACCACCGGGATGCCGCTGTAAAGTTATAATCTCAAAAAGTTTGCAAGAAAATTTCGAAAAATTGACAATGTATGGAGAATTTGTTGAGCTTAAGTAAACTTTCTATGTTCAAATTGTGTAGGTATTTACTCGAAAATACGAATTTATTACAGGATAGTTACCGGGAATGTGCCTGAAGGGTCGGGGGATGCAAATGGGGGTTGTTTGGAGTGGTTTCCGGGATGGTTGGCGAAAGTTTTCCTAAGAAAATCTGAAGAAAACGGGAAAATTCACACTTTTTACACTTTAAAATATATAAAATTTGACCAAAATTTCGAAAATAACTATAATTAACTGTGTCTTTTTATTTTTCAGGAGCGGGGAACACCACCGGGATGTCGCTGTATTTTCAAAAACTCAAGAGTCAGAGAAAATTTTCCAAAAATCGTCGATGTAAGTATGTAAAATTTGGTATCGGTTAAATGAAATTTTTCTAAGTCCCAAAATAGTAGGTATGCAGGCGAAAATGCGAATTTTGTGCGGGATACGTGCGGGATAGGTGTCTGAGGGTTTGGGGGATGCAAGAGGGGGTTGTTTGGAGTGGTTTTGAGGGAAGTTCGCGAAAGTTTTCCTAAGAAAATTTCGAGAAAACAGAGGGAATTCACACTTTTTCTATTAAAATAACGGAAATTTCGTCAAAATTACGTGAGTTACTGAAAACAACTGTGTCTATTGTCTTTTTCAGGAGCAGGGAGCACCACCGGGATGCCGCTGTAAAGTTATAATCTCAAAAAGTTTGCAAGAAAATTTCGAAAAATTGACAATGTATGGAGAATTTGTTGAGCTTAAGTAAACTTTCTATGTTCAAATTGTGTAGGTATTTACTCGAAAATACGAATTTATTACAGGATAGTTACCGGGAATGTGCCTGAAGGGTCGGGGGATGCAAATGGGGGTTGTTTGGAGTGGTTTCCGGGATGGTTGGCGAAAGTTTTCCTAAGAAAATCTGAAGAAAACGGGAAAATTCACACTTTTTACACTTTAAAATATATAAAATTTGACCAAAATTTCGAAAATAACTATAATTAACTGTGTCTTTTTATTTTTCAGGAGCGGGGAACACCACCGGGATGTCGCTGTATTTTCAAAAACTCAAGAGTCAGAGAAAATTTTCCAAAAATCGTCGATGTAAGTATGTAAAATTTGGTATCGGTTAAATGAAATTTTTCTAAGTCCCAAAATAGTAGGTATGCAGGCGAAAATGCGAATTTTGTGCGGGATACGTGCGGGATAGGTGTCTGAGGGTTTGGGGGATGCAAGAGGGGGTTGTTTGGAGTGGTTTTGAGGGAAGTTCGCGAAAGTTTTCCTAAGAAAATTTCGAGAAAACAGAGGGAATTCACACTTTTTCTATTAAAATAACGGAAATTTCGTCAAAATTACGTGAGTTACTGAAAACAACTGTGTCTATTGTCTTTTTCAGGAGCAGGTAGCACCACCGGGATGCCGCTGTAAAGTTATAATCTCAAAAAGTTTGCAAGAAAATTTCGAAAAATTGACAATGTATGGAGAATTTGTTGAGCTTAAGTAAACTTTCTATGTTCAAATTGTGTAGGTATTTACTCGAAAATACGAATTTATTACAGGATAGTTACCGGGAATGTGCCTGAAGGGTCGGGGGATGCAAATGGGGGTTGTTTGGAGTGGTTTCCGGGATGGTTGGCGAAAGTTTTCCTAAGAAAATCTGAAGAAAACGGGAAAATTCACACTTTTTACACTTTAAAATATATAAAATTTGACCAAAATTTCGAAAATAACTATAATTAACTGTGTCTTTTTATTTTTCAGGAGCGGGGAACACCACCGGGATGTCGCTGTATTTTCAAAAACTCAAGAGTCAGAGAAAATTTTCCAAAAATCGTCGATGTAAGTATGTAAAATTTGGTATCGGTTAAATGAAATTTTTCTAAGTCCCAAAATAGTAGGTATGCAGGCGAAAATGCGAATTTTGTGCGGGATACGTGCGGGATAGGTGTCTGAGGGTTTGGGGGATGCAAGAGGGGGTTGTTTGGAGTGGTTTTGAGGGAAGTTCGCGAAAGTTTTCCTAAGAAAATTTCGAGAAAACAGAGGGAATTCACACTTTTTCTATTAAAATAACGGAAATTTCGTCAAAATTACGTGAGTTACTGAAAACAACTGTGTCTATTGTCTTTTTCAGGAGCAGGGAGCACCACCGGGATGCCGCTGTAAAGTTATAATCTCAAAAAGTTTGCAAGAAAATTTCGAAAAATTGACAATGTATGGAGAATTTGTTGAGCTTAAGTAAACTTTCTATGTTCAAATTGTGTAGGTATTTACTCGAAAATACGAATTTATTACAGGATAGTTACCGGGAATGTGCCTGAAGGGTCGGGGGATGCAAATGGGGGTTGTTTGGAGTGGTTTCCGGGATGGTTGGCGAAAGTTTTCCTAAGAAAATCTGAAGAAAACGGGAAAATTCACACTTTTTACACTTTAAAATATATAAAATTTGACCAAAATTTCGAAAATAACTATAATTAACTGTGTCTTTTTATTTTTCAGGAGCGGGGAACACCACCGGGATGTCGCTGTATTTTCAAAAACTCAAGAGTCAGAGAAAATTTTCCAAAAATCGTCGATGTAAGTATGTAAAATTTGGTATCGGTTAAATGAAATTTTTCTAAGTCCCAAAATAGTAGGTATGCAGGCGAAAATGCGAATTTTGTGCGGGATACGTGCGGGATAGGTGTCTGAGGGTTTGGGGGATGCAAGAGGGGGTTGTTTGGAGTGGTTTTGAGGGAAGTTCGCGAAAGTTTTCCTAAGAAAATTTCGAGAAAACAGAGGGAATTCACACTTTTTCTATTAAAATAACGGAAATTTCGTCAAAATTACGTGAGTTACTGAAAACAACTGTGTCTATTGTCTTTTTCAGGAGCAGGTAGCACCACCGGGATGCCGCTGTAAAGTTATAATCTCAAAAAGTTTGCAAGAAAATTTCGAAAAATTGACAATGTATGGAGAATTTGTTGAGCTTAAGTAAACTTTCTATGTTCAAATTGTGTAGGTATTTACTCGAAAATACGAATTTATTACAGGATAGTTACCGGGAATGTGCCTGAAGGGTCGGGGGATGCAAATGGGGGTTGTTTGGAGTGGTTTCCGGGATGGTTGGCGAAAGTTTTCCTAAGAAAATCTGAAGAAAACGGGAAAATTCACACTTTTTACACTTTAAAATATATAAAATTTGACCAAAATTTCGAAAATAACTATAATTAACTGTGTCTTTTTATTTTTCAGGAGCGGGGAACACCACCGGGATGTCGCTGTATTTTCAAAAACTCAAGAGTCAGAGAAAATTTTCCAAAAATCGTCGATGTAAGTATGTAAAATTTGGTATCGGTTAAATGAAATTTTTCTAAGTCCCAAAATAGTAGGTATGCAGGCGAAAATGCGAATTTTGTGCGGGATACGTGCGGGATAGGTGTCTGAGGGTTTGGGGGATGCAAGAGGGGGTTGTTTGGAGTGGTTTTGAGGGAAGTTCGCGAAAGTTTTCCTAAGAAAATTTCGAGAAAACAGAGGGAATTCACACTTTTTCTATTAAAATAACGGAAATTTCGTCAAAATTACGTGAGTTACTGAAAACAACTGTGTCTATTGTCTTTTTCAGGAGCAGGGAGCACCACCGGGATGCCGCTGTAAAGTTATAATCTCAAAAAGTTTGCAAGAAAATTTCGAAAAATTGACAATGTATGGAGAATTTGTTGAGCTTAAGTAAACTTTCTATGTTCAAATTGTGTAGGTATTTACTCGAAAATACGAATTTATTACAGGATAGTTACCGGGAATGTGCCTGAAGGGTCGGGGGATGCAAATGGGGGTTGTTTGGAGTGGTTTCCGGGATGGTTGGCGAAAGTTTTCCTAAGAAAATCTGAAGAAAACGGGAAAATTCACACTTTTTACACTTTAAAATATATAAAATTTGACCAAAATTTCGAAAATAACTATAATTAACTGTGTCTTTTTATTTTTCAGGAGCGGGGAACACCACCGGGATGTCGCTGTATTTTCAAAAACTCAAGAGTCAGAGAAAATTTTCCAAAAATCGTCGATGTAAGTATGTAAAATTTGGTATCGGTTAAATGAAATTTTTCTAAGTCCCAAAATAGTAGGTATGCAGGCGAAAATGCGAATTTTGTGCGGGATACGTGCGGGATAGGTGTCTGAGGGTTTGGGGGATGCAAGAGGGGGTTGTTTGGAGTGGTTTTGAGGGAAGTTCGCGAAAGTTTTCCTAAGAAAATTTCGAGAAAACAGAGGGAATTCACACTTTTTCTATTAAAATAACGGAAATTTCGTCAAAATTACGTGAGTTACTGAAAACAACTGTGTCTATTGTCTTTTTCAGGAGCAGGGAGCACCACCGGGATGCCGCTGTAAAGTTATAATCTCAAAAAGTTTGCAAGAAAATTTCGAAAAATTGACAATGTATGGAGAATTTGTTGAGCTTAAGTAAACTTTCTATGTTCAAATTGTGTAGGTATTTACTCGAAAATACGAATTTATTACAGGATAGTTACCGGGAATGTGCCTGAAGGGTCGGGGGATGCAAATGGGGGTTGTTTGGAGTGGTTTCCGGGATGGTTGGCGAAAGTTTTCCTAAGAAAATCTGAAGAAAACGGGAAAATTCACACTTTTTACACTTTAAAATATATAAAATTTGACCAAAATTTCGAAAATAACTATAATTAACTGTGTCTTTTTATTTTTCAGGAGCGGGGAACACCACCGGGATGTCGCTGTATTTTCAAAAACTCAAGAGTCAGAGAAAATTTTCCAAAAATCGTCGATGTAAGTATGTAAAATTTGGTATCGGTTAAATGAAATTTTTCTAAGTCCCAAAATAGTAGGTATGCAGGCGAAAATGCGAATTTTGTGCGGGATACGTGCGGGATAGGTGTCTGAGGGTTTGGGGGATGCAAGAGGGGGTTGTTTGGAGTGGTTTTGAGGGAAGTTCGCGAAAGTTTTCCTAAGAAAATTTCGAGAAAACAGAGGGAATTCACACTTTTTCTATTAAAATAACGGAAATTTCGTCAAAATTACGTGAGTTACTGAAAACAACTGTGTCTATTGTCTTTTTCAGGAGCAGGGAGCACCACCGGGATGCCGCTGTAAAGTTATAATCTCAAAAAGTTTGCAAGAAAATTTCGAAAAATTGACAATGTATGGAGAATTTGTTGAGCTTAAGTAAACTTTCTATGTTCAAATTGTGTAGGTATTTACTCGAAAATACGAATTTATTACAGGATAGTTACCGGGAATGTGCCTGAAGGGTCGGGGGATGCAAATGGGGGTTGTTTGGAGTGGTTTCCGGGATGGTTGGCGAAAGTTTTCCTAAGAAAATCTGAAGAAAACGGGAAAATTCACACTTTTTACACTTTAAAATATATAAAATTTGACCAAAATTTCGAAAATAACTATAATTAACTGTGTCTTTTTATTTTTCAGGAGCGGGGAACACCACCGGGATGTCGCTGTATTTTCAAAAACTCAAGAGTCAGAGAAAATTTTCCAAAAATCGTCGATGTAAGTATGTAAAATTTGGTATCGGTTAAATGAAATTTTTCTAAGTCCCAAAATAGTAGGTATGCAGGCGAAAATGCGAATTTTGTGCGGGATACGTGCGGGATAGGTGTCTGAGGGTTTGGGGGATGCAAGAGGGGGTTGTTTGGAGTGGTTTTGAGGGAAGTTCGCGAAAGTTTTCCTAAGAAAATTTCGAGAAAACAGAGGGAATTCACACTTTTTCTATTAAAATAACGGAAATTTCGTCAAAATTACGTGAGTTACTGAAAACAACTGTGTCTATTGTCTTTTTCAGGAGCAGGGAGCACCACCGGGATGCCGCTGTAAAGTTATAATCTCAAAAAGTTTGCAAGAAAATTTCGAAAAATTGACAATGTATGGAGAATTTGTTGAGCTTAAGTAAACTTTCTATGTTCAAATTGTGTAGGTATTTACTCGAAAATACGAATTTATTACAGGATAGTTACCGGGAATGTGCCTGAAGGGTCGGGGGATGCAAATGGGGGTTGTTTGGAGTGGTTTCCGGGATGGTTGGCGAAAGTTTTCCTAAGAAAATCTGAAGAAAACGGGAAAATTCACACTTTTTACACTTTAAAATATATAAAATTTGACCAAAATTTCGAAAATAACTATAATTAACTGTGTCTTTTTATTTTTCAGGAGCGGGGAACACCACCGGGATGTCGCTGTATTTTCAAAAACTCAAGAGTCAGAGAAAATTTTCCAAAAATCGTCGATGTAAGTATGTAAAATTTGGTATCGGTTAAATGAAATTTTTCTAAGTCCCAAAATAGTAGGTATGCAGGCGAAAATGCGAATTTTGTGCGGGATACGTGCGGGATAGGTGTCTGAGGGTTTGGGGGATGCAAGAGGGGGTTGTTTGGAGTGGTTTTGAGGGAAGTTCGCGAAAGTTTTCCTAAGAAAATTTCGAGAAAACAGAGGGAATTCACACTTTTTCTATTAAAATAACGGAAATTTCGTCAAAATTACGTGAGTTACTGAAAACAACTGTGTCTATTGTCTTTTTCAGGAGCAGGGAGCACCACCGGGATGCCGCTGTAAAGTTATAATCTCAAAAAGTTTGCAAGAAAATTTCGAAAAATTGACAATGTATGGAGAATTTGTTGAGCTTAAGTAAACTTTCTATGTTCAAATTGTGTAGGTATTTACTCGAAAATACGAATTTATTACAGGATAGTTACCGGGAATGTGCCTGAAGGGTCGGGGGATGCAAATGGGGGTTGTTTGGAGTGGTTTCCGGGATGGTTGGCGAAAGTTTTCCTAAGAAAATCTGAAGAAAACGGGAAAATTCACACTTTTTACACTTTAAAATATATAAAATTTGACCAAAATTTCGAAAATAACTATAATTAACTGTGTCTTTTTATTTTTCAGGAGCGGGGAACACCACCGGGATGTCGCTGTATTTTCAAAAACTCAAGAGTCAGAGAAAATTTTCCAAAAATCGTCGATGTAAGTATGTAAAATTTGGTATCGGTTAAATGAAATTTTTCTAAGTCCCAAAATAGTAGGTATGCAGGCGAAAATGCGAATTTTGTGCGGGATACGTGCGGGATAGGTGTCTGAGGGTTTGGGGGATGCAAGAGGGGGTTGTTTGGAGTGGTTTTGAGGGAAGTTCGCGAAAGTTTTCCTAAGAAAATTTCGAGAAAACAGAGGGAATTCACACTTTTTCTATTAAAATAACGGAAATTTCGTCAAAATTACGTGAGTTACTGAAAACAACTGTGTCTATTGTCTTTTTCAGGAGCAGGTAGCACCACCGGGATGCCGCTGTAAAGTTATAATCTCAAAAAGTTTGCAAGAAAATTTCGAAAAATTGACAATGTATGGAGAATTTGTTGAGCTTAAGTAAACTTTCTATGTTCAAATTGTGTAGGTATTTACTCGAAAATACGAATTTATTACAGGATAGTTACCGGGAATGTGCCTGAAGGGTCGGGGGATGCAAATGGGGGTTGTTTGGAGTGGTTTCCGGGATGGTTGGCGAAAGTTTTCCTAAGAAAATCTGAAGAAAACGGGAAAATTCACACTTTTTACACTTTAAAATATATAAAATTTGACCAAAATTTCGAAAATAACTATAATTAACTGTGTCTTTTTATTTTTCAGGAGCGGGGAACACCACCGGGATGTCGCTGTATTTTCAAAAACTCAAGAGTCAGAGAAAATTTTCCAAAAATCGTCGATGTAAGTATGTAAAATTTGGTATCGGTTAAATGAAATTTTTCTAAGTCCCAAAATAGTAGGTATGCAGGCGAAAATGCGAATTTTGTGCGGGATACGTGCGGGATAGGTGTCTGAGGGTTTGGGGGATGCAAGAGGGGGTTGTTTGGAGTGGTTTTGAGGGAAGTTCGCGAAAGTTTTCCTAAGAAAATTTCGAGAAAACAGAGGGAATTCACACTTTTTCTATTAAAATAACGGAAATTTCGTCAAAATTACGTGAGTTACTGAAAACAACTGTGTCTATTGTCTTTTTCAGGAGCAGGGAGCACCACCGGGATGCCGCTGTAAAGTTATAATCTCAAAAAGTTTGCAAGAAAATTTCGAAAAATTGACAATGTATGGAGAATTTGTTGAGCTTAAGTAAACTTTCTATGTTCAAATTGTGTAGGTATTTACTCGAAAATACGAATTTATTACAGGATAGTTACCGGGAATGTGCCTGAAGGGTCGGGGGATGCAAATGGGGGTTGTTTGGAGTGGTTTCCGGGATGGTTGGCGAAAGTTTTCCTAAGAAAATCTGAAGAAAACGGGAAAATTCACACTTTTTACACTTTAAAATATATAAAATTTGACCAAAATTTCGAAAATAACTATAATTAACTGTGTCTTTTTATTTTTCAGGAGCGGGGAACACCACCGGGATGTCGCTGTATTTTCAAAAACTCAAGAGTCAGAGAAAATTTTCCAAAAATCGTCGATGTAAGTATGTAAAATTTGGTATCGGTTAAATGAAATTTTTCTAAGTCCCAAAATAGTAGGTATGCAGGCGAAAATGCGAATTTTGTGCGGGATACGTGCGGGATAGGTGTCTGAGGGTTTGGGGGATGCAAGAGGGGGTTGTTTGGAGTGGTTTTGAGGGAAGTTCGCGAAAGTTTTCCTAAGAAAATTTCGAGAAAACAGAGGGAATTCACACTTTTTCTATTAAAATAACGGAAATTTCGTCAAAATTACGTGAGTTACTGAAAACAACTGTGTCTATTGTCTTTTTCAGGAGCAGGGAGCACCACCGGGATGCCGCTGTAAAGTTATAATCTCAAAAAGTTTGCAAGAAAATTTCGAAAAATTGACAATGTATGGAGAATTTGTTGAGCTTAAGTAAACTTTCTATGTTCAAATTGTGTAGGTATTTACTCGAAAATACGAATTTATTACAGGATAGTTACCGGGAATGTGCCTGAAGGGTCGGGGGATGCAAATGGGGGTTGTTTGGAGTGGTTTCCGGGATGGTTGGCGAAAGTTTTCCTAAGAAAATCTGAAGAAAACGGGAAAATTCACACTTTTTACACTTTAAAATATATAAAATTTGACCAAAATTTCGAAAATAACTATAATTAACTGTGTCTTTTTATTTTTCAGGAGCGGGGAACACCACCGGGATGTCGCTGTATTTTCAAAAACTCAAGAGTCAGAGAAAATTTTCCAAAAATCGTCGATGTAAGTATGTAAAATTTGGTATCGGTTAAATGAAATTTTTCTAAGTCCCAAAATAGTAGGTATGCAGGCGAAAATGCGAATTTTGTGCGGGATACGTGCGGGATAGGTGTCTGAGGGTTTGGGGGATGCAAGAGGGGGTTGTTTGGAGTGGTTTTGAGGGAAGTTCGCGAAAGTTTTCCTAAGAAAATTTCGAGAAAACAGAGGGAATTCACACTTTTTCTATTAAAATAACGGAAATTTCGTCAAAATTACGTGAGTTACTGAAAACAACTGTGTCTATTGTCTTTTTCAGGAGCAGGGAGCACCACCGGGATGCCGCTGTAAAGTTATAATCTCAAAAAGTTTGCAAGAAAATTTCGAAAAATTGACAATGTATGGAGAATTTGTTGAGCTTAAGTAAACTTTCTATGTTCAAATTGTGTAGGTATTTACTCGAAAATACGAATTTATTACAGGATAGTTACCGGGAATGTGCCTGAAGGGTCGGGGGATGCAAATGGGGGTTGTTTGGAGTGGTTTCCGGGATGGTTGGCGAAAGTTTTCCTAAGAAAATCTGAAGAAAACGGGAAAATTCACACTTTTTACACTTTAAAATATATAAAATTTGACCAAAATTTCGAAAATAACTATAATTAACTGTGTCTTTTTATTTTTCAGGAGCGGGGAACACCACCGGGATGTCGCTGTATTTTCAAAAACTCAAGAGTCAGAGAAAATTTTCCAAAAATCGTCGATGTAAGTATGTAAAATTTGGTATCGGTTAAATGAAATTTTTCTAAGTCCCAAAATAGTAGGTATGCAGGCGAAAATGCGAATTTTGTGCGGGATACGTGCGGGATAGGTGTCTGAGGGTTTGGGGGATGCAAGAGGGGGTTGTTTGGAGTGGTTTTGAGGGAAGTTCGCGAAAGTTTTCCTAAGAAAATTTCGAGAAAACAGAGGGAATTCACACTTTTTCTATTAAAATAACGGAAATTTCGTCAAAATTACGTGAGTTACTGAAAACAACTGTGTCTATTGTCTTTTTCAGGAGCAGGGAGCACCACCGGGATGCCGCTGTAAAGTTATAATCTCAAAAAGTTTGCAAGAAAATTTCGAAAAATTGACAATGTATGGAGAATTTGTTGAGCTTAAGTAAACTTTCTATGTTCAAATTGTGTAGGTATTTACTCGAAAATACGAATTTATTACAGGATAGTTACCGGGAATGTGCCTGAAGGGTCGGGGGATGCAAATGGGGGTTGTTTGGAGTGGTTTCCGGGATGGTTGGCGAAAGTTTTCCTAAGAAAATCTGAAGAAAACGGGAAAATTCACACTTTTTACACTTTAAAATATATAAAATTTGACCAAAATTTCGAAAATAACTATAATTAACTGTGTCTTTTTATTTTTCAGGAGCGGGGAACACCACCGGGATGTCGCTGTATTTTCAAAAACTCAAGAGTCAGAGAAAATTTTCCAAAAATCGTCGATGTAAGTATGTAAAATTTGGTATCGGTTAAATGAAATTTTTCTAAGTCCCAAAATAGTAGGTATGCAGGCGAAAATGCGAATTTTGTGCGGGATACGTGCGGGATAGGTGTCTGAGGGTTTGGGGGATGCAAGAGGGGGTTGTTTGGAGTGGTTTTGAGGGAAGTTCGCGAAAGTTTTCCTAAGAAAATTTCGAGAAAACAGAGGGAATTCACACTTTTTCTATTAAAATAACGGAAATTTCGTCAAAATTACGTGAGTTACTGAAAACAACTGTGTCTATTGTCTTTTTCAGGAGCAGGGAGCACCACCGGGATGCCGCTGTAAAGTTATAATCTCAAAAAGTTTGCAAGAAAATTTCGAAAAATTGACAATGTATGGAGAATTTGTTGAGCTTAAGTAAACTTTCTATGTTCAAATTGTGTAGGTATTTACTCGAAAATACGAATTTATTACAGGATAGTTACCGGGAATGTGCCTGAAGGGTCGGGGGATGCAAATGGGGGTTGTTTGGAGTGGTTTCCGGGATGGTTGGCGAAAGTTTTCCTAAGAAAATCTGAAGAAAACGGGAAAATTCACACTTTTTACACTTTAAAATATATAAAATTTGACCAAAATTTCGAAAATAACTATAATTAACTGTGTCTTTTTATTTTTCAGGAGCGGGGAACACCACCGGGATGTCGCTGTATTTTCAAAAACTCAAGAGTCAGAGAAAATTTTCCAAAAATCGTCGATGTAAGTATGTAAAATTTGGTATCGGTTAAATGAAATTTTTCTAAGTCCCAAAATAGTAGGTATGCAGGCGAAAATGCGAATTTTGTGCGGGATACGTGCGGGATAGGTGTCTGAGGGTTTGGGGGATGCAAGAGGGGGTTGTTTGGAGTGGTTTTGAGGGAAGTTCGCGAAAGTTTTCCTAAGAAAATTTCGAGAAAACAGAGGGAATTCACACTTTTTCTATTAAAATAACGGAAATTTCGTCAAAATTACGTGAGTTACTGAAAACAACTGTGTCTATTGTCTTTTTCAGGAGCAGGGAGCACCACCGGGATGCCGCTGTAAAGTTATAATCTCAAAAAGTTTGCAAGAAAATTTCGAAAAATTGACAATGTATGGAGAATTTGTTGAGCTTAAGTAAACTTTCTATGTTCAAATTGTGTAGGTATTTACTCGAAAATACGAATTTATTACAGGATAGTTACCGGGAATGTGCCTGAAGGGTCGGGGGATGCAAATGGGGGTTGTTTGGAGTGGTTTCCGGGATGGTTGGCGAAAGTTTTCCTAAGAAAATCTGAAGAAAACGGGAAAATTCACACTTTTTACACTTTAAAATATATAAAATTTGACCAAAATTTCGAAAATAACTATAATTAACTGTGTCTTTTTATTTTTCAGGAGCGGGGAACACCACCGGGATGTCGCTGTATTTTCAAAAACTCAAGAGTCAGAGAAAATTTTCCAAAAATCGTCGATGTAAGTATGTAAAATTTGGTATCGGTTAAATGAAATTTTTCTAAGTCCCAAAATAGTAGGTATGCAGGCGAAAATGCGAATTTTGTGCGGGATACGTGCGGGATAGGTGTCTGAGGGTTTGGGGGATGCAAGAGGGGGTTGTTTGGAGTGGTTTTGAGGGAAGTTCGCGAAAGTTTTCCTAAGAAAATTTCGAGAAAACAGAGGGAATTCACACTTTTTCTATTAAAATAACGGAAATTTCGTCAAAATTACGTGAGTTACTGAAAACAACTGTGTCTATTGTCTTTTTCAGGAGCAGGGAGCACCACCGGGATGCCGCTGTAAAGTTATAATCTCAAAAAGTTTGCAAGAAAATTTCGAAAAATTGACAATGTATGGAGAATTTGTTGAGCTTAAGTAAACTTTCTATGTTCAAATTGTGTAGGTATTTACTCGAAAATACGAATTTATTACAGGATAGTTACCGGGAATGTGCCTGAAGGGTCGGGGGATGCAAATGGGGGTTGTTTGGAGTGGTTTCCGGGATGGTTGGCGAAAGTTTTCCTAAGAAAATCTGAAGAAAACGGGAAAATTCACACTTTTTACACTTTAAAATATATAAAATTTGACCAAAATTTCGAAAATAACTATAATTAACTGTGTCTTTTTATTTTTCAGGAGCGGGGAACACCACCGGGATGTCGCTGTATTTTCAAAAACTCAAGAGTCAGAGAAAATTTTCCAAAAATCGTCGATGTAAGTATGTAAAATTTGGTATCGGTTAAATGAAATTTTTCTAAGTCCCAAAATAGTAGGTATGCAGGCGAAAATGCGAATTTTGTGCGGGATACGTGCGGGATAGGTGTCTGAGGGTTTGGGGGATGCAAGAGGGGGTTGTTTGGAGTGGTTTTGAGGGAAGTTCGCGAAAGTTTTCCTAAGAAAATTTCGAGAAAACAGAGGGAATTCACACTTTTTCTATTAAAATAACGGAAATTTCGTCAAAATTACGTGAGTTACTGAAAACAACTGTGTCTATTGTCTTTTTCAGGAGCAGGGAGCACCACCGGGATGCCGCTGTAAAGTTATAATCTCAAAAAGTTTGCAAGAAAATTTCGAAAAATTGACAATGTATGGAGAATTTGTTGAGCTTAAGTAAACTTTCTATGTTCAAATTGTGTAGGTATTTACTCGAAAATACGAATTTATTACAGGATAGTTACCGGGAATGTGCCTGAAGGGTCGGGGGATGCAAATGGGGGTTGTTTGGAGTGGTTTCCGGGATGGTTGGCGAAAGTTTTCCTAAGAAAATCTGAAGAAAACGGGAAAATTCACACTTTTTACACTTTAAAATATATAAAATTTGACCAAAATTTCGAAAATAACTATAATTAACTGTGTCTTTTTATTTTTCAGGAGCGGGGAACACCACCGGGATGTCGCTGTATTTTCAAAAACTCAAGAGTCAGAGAAAATTTTCCAAAAATCGTCGATGTAAGTATGTAAAATTTGGTATCGGTTAAATGAAATTTTTCTAAGTCCCAAAATAGTAGGTATGCAGGCGAAAATGCGAATTTTGTGCGGGATACGTGCGGGATAGGTGTCTGAGGGTTTGGGGGATGCAAGAGGGGGTTGTTTGGAGTGGTTTTGAGGGAAGTTCGCGAAAGTTTTCCTAAGAAAATTTCGAGAAAACAGAGGGAATTCACACTTTTTCTATTAAAATAACGGAAATTTCGTCAAAATTACGTGAGTTACTGAAAACAACTGTGTCTATTGTCTTTTTCAGGAGCAGGGAGCACCACCGGGATGCCGCTGTAAAGTTATAATCTCAAAAAGTTTGCAAGAAAATTTCGAAAAATTGACAATGTATGGAGAATTTGTTGAGCTTAAGTAAACTTTCTATGTTCAAATTGTGTAGGTATTTACTCGAAAATACGAATTTATTACAGGATAGTTACCGGGAATGTGCCTGAAGGGTCGGGGGATGCAAATGGGGGTTGTTTGGAGTGGTTTCCGGGATGGTTGGCGAAAGTTTTCCTAAGAAAATCTGAAGAAAACGGGAAAATTCACACTTTTTACACTTTAAAATATATAAAATTTGACCAAAATTTCGAAAATAACTATAATTAACTGTGTCTTTTTATTTTTCAGGAGCGGGGAACACCACCGGGATGTCGCTGTATTTTCAAAAACTCAAGAGTCAGAGAAAATTTTCCAAAAATCGTCGATGTAAGTATGTAAAATTTGGTATCGGTTAAATGAAATTTTTCTAAGTCCCAAAATAGTAGGTATGCAGGCGAAAATGCGAATTTTGTGCGGGATACGTGCGGGATAGGTGTCTGAGGGTTTGGGGGATGCAAGAGGGGGTTGTTTGGAGTGGTTTTGAGGGAAGTTCGCGAAAGTTTTCCTAAGAAAATTTCGAGAAAACAGAGGGAATTCACACTTTTTCTATTAAAATAACGGAAATTTCGTCAAAATTACGTGAGTTACTGAAAACAACTGTGTCTATTGTCTTTTTCAGGAGCAGGGAGCACCACCGGGATGCCGCTGTAAAGTTATAATCTCAAAAAGTTTGCAAGAAAATTTCGAAAAATTGACAATGTATGGAGAATTTGTTGAGCTTAAGTAAACTTTCTATGTTCAAATTGTGTAGGTATTTACTCGAAAATACGAATTTATTACAGGATAGTTACCGGGAATGTGCCTGAAGGGTCGGGGGATGCAAATGGGGGTTGTTTGGAGTGGTTTCCGGGATGGTTGGCGAAAGTTTTCCTAAGAAAATCTGAAGAAAACGGGAAAATTCACACTTTTTACACTTTAAAATATATAAAATTTGACCAAAATTTCGAAAATAACTATAATTAACTGTGTCTTTTTATTTTTCAGGAGCGGGGAACACCACCGGGATGTCGCTGTATTTTCAAAAACTCAAGAGTCAGAGAAAATTTTCCAAAAATCGTCGATGTAAGTATGTAAAATTTGGTATCGGTTAAATGAAATTTTTCTAAGTCCCAAAATAGTAGGTATGCAGGCGAAAATGCGAATTTTGTGCGGGATACGTGCGGGATAGGTGTCTGAGGGTTTGGGGGATGCAAGAGGGGGTTGTTTGGAGTGGTTTTGAGGGAAGTTCGCGAAAGTTTTCCTAAGAAAATTTCGAGAAAACAGAGGGAATTCACACTTTTTCTATTAAAATAACGGAAATTTCGTCAAAATTACGTGAGTTACTGAAAACAACTGTGTCTATTGTCTTTTTCAGGAGCAGGGAGCACCACCGGGATGCCGCTGTAAAGTTATAATCTCAAAAAGTTTGCAAGAAAATTTCGAAAAATTGACAATGTATGGAGAATTTGTTGAGCTTAAGTAAACTTTCTATGTTCAAATTGTGTAGGTATTTACTCGAAAATACGAATTTATTACAGGATAGTTACCGGGAATGTGCCTGAAGGGTCGGGGGATGCAAATGGGGGTTGTTTGGAGTGGTTTCCGGGATGGTTGGCGAAAGTTTTCCTAAGAAAATCTGAAGAAAACGGGAAAATTCACACTTTTTACACTTTAAAATATATAAAATTTGACCAAAATTTCGAAAATAACTATAATTAACTGTGTCTTTTTATTTTTCAGGAGCGGGGAACACCACCGGGATGTCGCTGTATTTTCAAAAACTCAAGAGTCAGAGAAAATTTTCCAAAAATCGTCGATGTAAGTATGTAAAATTTGGTATCGGTTAAATGAAATTTTTCTAAGTCCCAAAATAGTAGGTATGCAGGCGAAAATGCGAATTTTGTGCGGGATACGTGCGGGATAGGTGTCTGAGGGTTTGGGGGATGCAAGAGGGGGTTGTTTGGAGTGGTTTTGAGGGAAGTTCGCGAAAGTTTTCCTAAGAAAATTTCGAGAAAACAGAGGGAATTCACACTTTTTCTATTAAAATAACGGAAATTTCGTCAAAATTACGTGAGTTACTGAAAACAACTGTGTCTATTGTCTTTTTCAGGAGCAGGGAGCACCACCGGGATGCCGCTGTAAAGTTATAATCTCAAAAAGTTTGCAAGAAAATTTCGAAAAATTGACAATGTATGGAGAATTTGTTGAGCTTAAGTAAACTTTCTATGTTCAAATTGTGTAGGTATTTACTCGAAAATACGAATTTATTACAGGATAGTTACCGGGAATGTGCCTGAAGGGTCGGGGGATGCAAATGGGGGTTGTTTGGAGTGGTTTCCGGGATGGTTGGCGAAAGTTTTCCTAAGAAAATCTGAAGAAAACGGGAAAATTCACACTTTTTACACTTTAAAATATA
This sequence comes from Idaea dimidiata, assembly GCA_949358125.1. NCBI lineage: Eukaryota > Metazoa > Arthropoda > Insecta > Lepidoptera > Geometridae > Idaea > Idaea dimidiata. Next base: position 38,940 of record CASHTA010000012.1, read on the forward strand.
TAAAATTTGACCAAAATTTCGAAAATAACTATAATTAACTGTGTCTTTTTATTTTTCAGGAGCGGGGAACACCACCGGGATGTCGCTGTATTTTCAAAAACTCAAGAGTCAGAGAAAATTTTCCAAAAATCGTCGATGTAAGTATGTAAAATTTGGTATCGGTTAAATGAAATTTTTCTAAGTCCCAAAATAGTAGGTATGCAGGCGAAAATGCGAATTTTGTGCGGGATACGTGCGGGATAGGTGTCTGAGGGTTTGGGGGATGCAAGAGGGGGTTGTTTGGAGTGGTTTTGAGGGAAGTTCGCGAAAGTTTTCCTAAGAAAATTTCGAGAAAACAGAGGGAATTCACACTTTTTCTATTAAAATAACGGAAATTTCGTCAAAATTACGTGAGTTACTGAAAACAACTGTGTCTATTGTCTTTTTCAGGAGCAGGGAGCACCACCGGGATGCCGCTGTAAAGTTATAATCTCAAAAAGTTTGCAAGAAAATTTCGAAAAATTGACAATGTATGGAGAATTTGTTGAGCTTAAGTAAACTTTCTATGTTCAAATTGTGTAGGTATTTACTCGAAAATACGAATTTATTACAGGATAGTTACCGGGAATGTGCCTGAAGGGTCGGGGGATGCAAATGGGGGTTGTTTGGAGTGGTTTCCGGGATGGTTGGCGAAAGTTTTCCTAAGAAAATCTGAAGAAAACGGGAAAATTCACACTTTTTACACTTTAAAATATATAAAATTTGACCAAAATTTCGAAAATAACTATAATTAACTGTGTCTTTTTATTTTTCAGGAGCGGGGAACACCACCGGGATGTCGCTGTATTTTCAAAAACTCAAGAGTCAGAGAAAATTTTCCAAAAATCGTCGATGTAAGTATGTAAAATTTGGTATCGGTTAAATGAAATTTTTCTAAGTCCCAAAATAGTAGGTATGCAGGCGAAAATGCGAATTTTGTGCGGGATACGTGCGGGATAGGTGTCTGAGGGTTTGGGGGATGCAAGAGGGGGTTGTTTGGAGTGGTTTTGAGGGAAGTTCGCGAAAGTTTTCCTAAGAAAATTTCGAGAAAACAGAGGGAATTCACACTTTTTCTATTAAAATAACGGAAATTTCGTCAAAATTACGTGAGTTACTGAAAACAACTGTGTCTATTGTCTTTTTCAGGAGCAGGGAGCACCACCGGGATGCCGCTGTAAAGTTATAATCTCAAAAAGTTTGCAAGAAAATTTCGAAAAATTGACAATGTATGGAGAATTTGTTGAGCTTAAGTAAACTTTCTATGTTCAAATTGTGTAGGTATTTACTCGAAAATACGAATTTATTACAGGATAGTTACCGGGAATGTGCCTGAAGGGTCGGGGGATGCAAATGGGGGTTGTTTGGAGTGGTTTCCGGGATGGTTGGCGAAAGTTTTCCTAAGAAAATCTGAAGAAAACGGGAAAATTCACACTTTTTACACTTTAAAATATATAAAATTTGACCAAAATTTCGAAAATAACTATAATTAACTGTGTCTTTTTATTTTTCAGGAGCGGGGAACACCACCGGGATGTCGCTGTATTTTCAAAAACTCAAGAGTCAGAGAAAATTTTCCAAAAATCGTCGATGTAAGTATGTAAAATTTGGTATCGGTTAAATGAAATTTTTCTAAGTCCCAAAATAGTAGGTATGCAGGCGAAAATGCGAATTTTGTGCGGGATACGTGCGGGATAGGTGTCTGAGGGTTTGGGGGATGCAAGAGGGGGTTGTTTGGAGTGGTTTTGAGGGAAGTTCGCGAAAGTTTTCCTAAGAAAATTTCGAGAAAACAGAGGGAATTCACACTTTTTCTATTAAAATAACGGAAATTTCGTCAAAATTACGTGAGTTACTGAAAACAACTGTGTCTATTGTCTTTTTCAGGAGCAGGGAGCACCACCGGGATGCCGCTGTAAAGTTATAATCTCAAAAAGTTTGCAAGAAAATTTCGAAAAATTGACAATGTATGGAGAATTTGTTGAGCTTAAGTAAACTTTCTATGTTCAAATTGTGTAGGTATTTACTCGAAAATACGAATTTATTACAGGATAGTTACCGGGAATGTGCCTGAAGGGTCGGGGGATGCAAATGGGGGTTGTTTGGAGTGGTTTCCGGGATGGTTGGCGAAAGTTTTCCTAAGAAAATCTGAAGAAAACGGGAAAATTCACACTTTTTACACTTTAAAATATATAAAATTTGACCAAAATTTCGAAAATAACTATAATTAACTGTGTCTTTTTATTTTTCAGGAGCGGGGAACACCACCGGGATGTCGCTGTATTTTCAAAAACTCAAGAGTCAGAGAAAATTTTCCAAAAATCGTCGATGTAAGTATGTAAAATTTGGTATCGGTTAAATGAAATTTTTCTAAGTCCCAAAATAGTAGGTATGCAGGCGAAAATGCGAATTTTGTGCGGGATACGTGCGGGATAGGTGTCTGAGGGTTTGGGGGATGCAAGAGGGGGTTGTTTGGAGTGGTTTTGAGGGAAGTTCGCGAAAGTTTTCCTAAGAAAATTTCGAGAAAACAGAGGGAATTCACACTTTTTCTATTAAAATAACGGAAATTTCGTCAAAATTACGTGAGTTACTGAAAACAACTGTGTCTATTGTCTTTTTCAGGAGCAGGGAGCACCACCGGGATGCCGCTGTAAAGTTATAATCTCAAAAAGTTTGCAAGAAAATTTCGAAAAATTGACAATGTATGGAGAATTTGTTGAGCTTAAGTAAACTTTCTATGTTCAAATTGTGTAGGTATTTACTCGAAAATACGAATTTATTACAGGATAGTTACCGGGAATGTGCCTGAAGGGTCGGGGGATGCAAATGGGGGTTGTTTGGAGTGGTTTCCGGGATGGTTGGCGAAAGTTTTCCTAAGAAAATCTGAAGAAAACGGGAAAATTCACACTTTTTACACTTTAAAATATATAAAATTTGACCAAAATTTCGAAAATAACTATAATTAACTGTGTCTTTTTATTTTTCAGGAGCGGGGAACACCACCGGGATGTCGCTGTATTTTCAAAAACTCAAGAGTCAGAGAAAATTTTCCAAAAATCGTCGATGTAAGTATGTAAAATTTGGTATCGGTTAAATGAAATTTTTCTAAGTCCCAAAATAGTAGGTATGCAGGCGAAAATGCGAATTTTGTGCGGGATACGTGCGGGATAGGTGTCTGAGGGTTTGGGGGATGCAAGAGGGGGTTGTTTGGAGTGGTTTTGAGGGAAGTTCGCGAAAGTTTTCCTAAGAAAATTTCGAGAAAACAGAGGGAATTCACACTTTTTCTATTAAAATAACGGAAATTTCGTCAAAATTACGTGAGTTACTGAAAACAACTGTGTCTATTGTCTTTTTCAGGAGCAGGGAGCACCACCGGGATGCCGCTGTAAAGTTATAATCTCAAAAAGTTTGCAAGAAAATTTCGAAAAATTGACAATGTATGGAGAATTTGTTGAGCTTAAGTAAACTTTCTATGTTCAAATTGTGTAGGTATTTACTCGAAAATACGAATTTATTACAGGATAGTTACCGGGAATGTGCCTGAAGGGTCGGGGGATGCAAATGGGGGTTGTTTGGAGTGGTTTCCGGGATGGTTGGCGAAAGTTTTCCTAAGAAAATCTGAAGAAAACGGGAAAATTCACACTTTTTACACTTTAAAATATATAAAATTTGACCAAAATTTCGAAAATAACTATAATTAACTGTGTCTTTTTATTTTTCAGGAGCGGGGAACACCACCGGGATGTCGCTGTATTTTCAAAAACTCAAGAGTCAGAGAAAATTTTCCAAAAATCGTCGATGTAAGTATGTAAAATTTGGTATCGGTTAAATGAAATTTTTCTAAGTCCCAAAATAGTAGGTATGCAGGCGAAAATGCGAATTTTGTGCGGGATACGTGCGGGATAGGTGTCTGAGGGTTTGGGGGATGCAAGAGGGGGTTGTTTGGAGTGGTTTTGAGGGAAGTTCGCGAAAGTTTTCCTAAGAAAATTTCGAGAAAACAGAGGGAATTCACACTTTTTCTATTAAAATAACGGAAATTTCGTCAAAATTACGTGAGTTACTGAAAACAACTGTGTCTATTGTCTTTTTCAGGAGCAGGGAGCACCACCGGGATGCCGCTGTAAAGTTATAATCTCAAAAAGTTTGCAAGAAAATTTCGAAAAATTGACAATGTATGGAGAATTTGTTGAGCTTAAGTAAACTTTCTATGTTCAAATTGTGTAGGTATTTACTCGAAAATACGAATTTATTACAGGATAGTTACCGGGAATGTGCCTGAAGGGTCGGGGGATGCAAATGGGGGTTGTTTGGAGTGGTTTCCGGGATGGTTGGCGAAAGTTTTCCTAAGAAAATCTGAAGAAAACGGGAAAATTCACACTTTTTACACTTTAAAATATATAAAATTTGACCAAAATTTCGAAAATAACTATAATTAACTGTGTCTTTTTATTTTTCAGGAGCGGGGAACACCACCGGGATGTCGCTGTATTTTCAAAAACTCAAGAGTCAGAGAAAATTTTCCAAAAATCGTCGATGTAAGTATGTAAAATTTGGTATCGGTTAAATGAAATTTTTCTAAGTCCCAAAATAGTAGGTATGCAGGCGAAAATGCGAATTTTGTGCGGGATACGTGCGGGATAGGTGTCTGAGGGTTTGGGGGATGCAAGAGGGGGTTGTTTGGAGTGGTTTTGAGGGAAGTTCGCGAAAGTTTTCCTAAGAAAATTTCGAGAAAACAGAGGGAATTCACACTTTTTCTATTAAAATAACGGAAATTTCGTCAAAATTACGTGAGTTACTGAAAACAACTGTGTCTATTGTCTTTTTCAGGAGCAGGGAGCACCACCGGGATGCCGCTGTAAAGTTATAATCTCAAAAAGTTTGCAAGAAAATTTCGAAAAATTGACAATGTATGGAGAATTTGTTGAGCTTAAGTAAACTTTCTATGTTCAAATTGTGTAGGTATTTACTCGAAAATACGAATTTATTACAGGATAGTTACCGGGAATGTGCCTGAAGGGTCGGGGGATGCAAATGGGGGTTGTTTGGAGTGGTTTCCGGGATGGTTGGCGAAAGTTTTCCTAAGAAAATCTGAAGAAAACGGGAAAATTCACACTTTTTACACTTTAAAATATATAAAATTTGACCAAAATTTCGAAAATAACTATAATTAACTGTGTCTTTTTATTTTTCAGGAGCGGGGAACACCACCGGGATGTCGCTGTATTTTCAAAAACTCAAGAGTCAGAGAAAATTTTCCAAAAATCGTCGATGTAAGTATGTAAAATTTGGTATCGGTTAAATGAAATTTTTCTAAGTCCCAAAATAGTAGGTATGCAGGCGAAAATGCGAATTTTGTGCGGGATACGTGCGGGATAGGTGTCTGAGGGTTTGGGGGATGCAAGAGGGGGTTGTTTGGAGTGGTTTTGAGGGAAGTTCGCGAAAGTTTTCCTAAGAAAATTTCGAGAAAACAGAGGGAATTCACACTTTTTCTATTAAAATAACGGAAATTTCGTCAAAATTACGTGAGTTACT
>CASHTA010000013.1:0-41908 GCA_949358125.1 Idaea dimidiata
GTTTTTGGTAAAAATCGTCAATACATACCCCCTATTACCTACCCTAACCGTCCCGCGTCGTTTCCGGTCGAAATCCCACATAAAAAACGCATTTTCGTCCTTCTGCCTACACTTTGTCTTTACTAGAGAATTCACCTAACCGAGCTCGCTCTCCCATACATTATCGAATTTTGAAATTTCTAATTCTACCTGACCAGCTCAAATTCGCTTCTATCGTGTCCCAGCAGCCCTCAGCTAACCTGTAAAAGAAAATTAATAAGGATTAATAGCAGTTTTCTACGTTTTTTCAACTTTTTAGAATTTTTGTCTCTGAAAATCGTCCAAATAATAGTCAATTCAGTAGTTTTTCGAAAATTTTCTCAGGACAAGTACCCTCGTTTTTGGTAAAAATCGTCAATACATACCCCCTATTACCTACCCTAACCGTCCCGCGTCGTTTCCGGTCGAAATCCCACATAAAAAACGCATTTTCGTCCTTCTGCCTACACTTTGTCTTTACTAGAGAATTCACCTAACCGAGCTCGCTCTCCCATACATTATCGAATTTTGAAATTTCTAATTCTACCTGACCAGCTCAAATTCGCTTCTATCGTGTCCCAGCAGCCCTCAGCTAACCTGTAAAAGAAAATTAATAAGGATTAATAGCAGTTTTCTACGTTTTTTCAACTTTTTAGAATTTTTGTCTCTGAAAATCGTCCAAATAATAGTCAATTCAGTAGTTTTTCGAAAATTTTCTCAGGACAAGTACACCTCGTGTTTTGGTAAAAATCGTCAATACATACCCCCTATTACCTACCCTAACCGTCCCGCGTCGTTTCCGGTCGAAATCCCACATAAAAAACGCATTTTCGTCCTTCTGCCTACACTTTGTCTTTACTAGAGAATTCACCTAACCGAGCTCGCTCTCCCATACATTATCGAATTTTGAAATTTCTAATTCTACCTGACCAGCTCAAATTCGCTTCTATCGTGTCCCAGCAGCCCTCAGCTAACCTGTAAAAGAAAATTAATAAGGATTAATAGCAGTTTTCTACGTTTTTTCAACTTTTTAGAATTTTTGTCTCTGAAAATCGTCCAAATAATAGTCAATTCAGTAGTTTTTCGAAAATTTTCTCAGGACAAGTACCCTCGTTTTTGGTAAAAATCGTCAATACATACCCCCTATTACCTACCCTAACCGTCCCGCGTCGTTTCCGGTCGAAATCCCACATAAAAAACGCATTTTCGTCCTTCTGCCTACACTTTGTCTTTACTAGAGAATTCACCTAACCGAGCTCGCTCTCCCATACATTATCGAATTTTGAAATTTCTAATTCTACCTGACCAGCTCAAATTCGCTTCTATCGTGTCCCAGCAGCCCTCAGCTAACCTGTAAAAGAAAATTAATAAGGATTAATAGCAGTTTTCTACGTTTTTTCAACTTTTTAGAATTTTTGTCTCTGAAAATCGTCCAAATAATAGTCAATTCAGTAGTTTTTCGAAAATTTTCTCAGGACAAGTACCCTCGTTTTTGGTAAAAATCGTCAATACATACCCCCTATTACCTACCCTAACCGTCCCGCGTCGTTTCCGGTCGAAATCCCACATAAAAAACGCATTTTCGTCCTTCTGCCTACACTTTGTCTTTACTAGAGAATTCACCTAACCGAGCTCGCTCTCCCATACATTATCGAATTTTGAAATTTCTAATTCTACCTGACCAGCTCAAATTCGCTTCTATCGTGTCCCAGCAGCCCTCAGCTAACCTGTAAAAGAAAATTAATAAGGATTAATAGCAGTTTTCTACGTTTTTTCAACTTTTTAGAATTTTTGTCTCTGAAAATCGTCCAAATAATAGTCAATTCAGTAGTTTTTCGAAAATTTTCTCAGGACAAGTACCCTCGTTTTTGGTAAAAATCGTCAATACATACCCCCTATTACCTACCCTAACCGTCCCGCGTCGTTTCCGGTCGAAATCCCACATAAAAAACGCATTTTCGTCCTTCTGCCTACACTTTGTCTTTACTAGAGAATTCACCTAACCGAGCTCGCTCTCCCATACATTATCGAATTTTGAAATTTCTAATTCTACCTGACCAGCTCAAATTCGCTTCTATCGTGTCCCAGCAGCCCTCAGCTAACCTGTAAAAGAAAATTAATAAGGATTAATAGCAGTTTTCTACGTTTTTTCAACTTTTTAGAATTTTTGTCTCTGAAAATCGTCCAAATAATAGTCAATTCAGTAGTTTTTCGAAAATTTTCTCAGGACAAGTACCCTCGTTTTTGGTAAAAATCGTCAATACATACCCCCTATTACCTACCCTAACCGTCCCGCGTCGTTTCCGGTCGAAATCCCACATAAAAAACGCATTTTCGTCCTTCTGCCTACACTTTGTCTTTACTAGAGAATTCACCTAACCGAGCTCGCTCTCCCATACATTATCGAATTTTGAAATTTCTAATTCTACCTGACCAGCTCAAATTCGCTTCTATCGTGTCCCAGCAGCCCTCAGCTAACCTGTAAAAGAAAATTAATAAGGATTAATAGCAGTTTTCTACGTTTTTTCAACTTTTTAGAATTTTTGTCTCTGAAAATCGTCCAAATAATAGTCAATTCAGTAGTTTTTCGAAAATTTTCTCAGGACAAGTACCCTCGTTTTTGGTAAAAATCGTCAATACATACCCCCTATTACCTACCCTAACCGTCCCGCGTCGTTTCCGGTCGAAATCCCACATAAAAAACGCATTTTCGTCCTTCTGCCTACACTTTGTCTTTACTAGAGAATTCACCTAACCGAGCTCGCTCTCCCATACATTATCGAATTTTGAAATTTCTAATTCTACCTGACCAGCTCAAATTCGCTTCTATCGTGTCCCAGCAGCCCTCAGCTAACCTGTAAAAGAAAATTAATAAGGATTAATAGCAGTTTTCTACGTTTTTTCAACTTTTTAGAATTTTTGTCTCTGAAAATCGTCCAAATAATAGTCAATTCAGTAGTTTTTCGAAAATTTTCTCAGGACAAGTACCCTCGTTTTTGGTAAAAATCGTCAATACATACCCCCTATTACCTACCCTAACCGTCCCGCGTCGTTTCCGGTCGAAATCCCACATAAAAAACGCATTTTCGTCCTTCTGCCTACACTTTGTCTTTACTAGAGAATTCACCTAACCGAGCTCGCTCTCCCATACATTATCGAATTTTGAAATTTCTAATTCTACCTGACCAGCTCAAATTCGCTTCTATCGTGTCCCAGCAGCCCTCAGCTAACCTGTAAAAGAAAATTAATAAGGATTAATAGCAGTTTTCTACGTTTTTTCAACTTTTTAGAATTTTTGTCTCTGAAAATCGTCCAAATAATAGTCAATTCAGTAGTTTTTCGAAAATTTTCTCAGGACAAGTACCCTCGTTTTTGGTAAAAATCGTCAATACATACCCCCTATTACCTACCCTAACCGTCCCGCGTCGTTTCCGGTCGAAATCCCACATAAAAAACGCATTTTCGTCCTTCTGCCTACACTTTGTCTTTACTAGAGAATTCACCTAACCGAGCTCGCTCTCCCATACATTATCGAATTTTGAAATTTCTAATTCTACCTGACCAGCTCAAATTCGCTTCTATCGTGTCCCAGCAGCCCTCAGCTAACCTGTAAAAGAAAATTAATAAGGATTAATAGCAGTTTTCTACGTTTTTTCAACTTTTTAGAATTTTTGTCTCTGAAAATCGTCCAAATAATAGTCAATTCAGTAGTTTTTCGAAATTTTCTCAGGACAAGTACCCTCGTTTTTGGTAAAAATCGTCAATACATACCCCCTATTACCTACCCTAACCGTCCCGCGTCGTTTCCGGTCGAAATCCCACATAAAAAACGCATTTTCGTCCTTCTGCCTACACTTTGTCTTTACTAGAGAATTCACCTAACCGAGCTCGCTCTCCCATACATTATCGAATTTTGAAATTTCTAATTCTACCTGACCAGCTCAAATTCGCTTCTATCGTGTCCCAGCAGCCCTCAGCTAACCTGTAAAAGAAAATTAATAAGGATTAATAGCAGTTTTCTACGTTTTTTCAACTTTTTAGAATTTTTGTCTCTGAAAATCGTCCAAATAATAGTCAATTCAGTAGTTTTTCGAAAATTTTCTCAGGACAAGTACCCTCGTTTTTGGTAAAAATCGTCAATACATACCCCCTATTACCTACCCTAACCGTCCCGCGTCGTTTCCGGTCGAAATCCCACATAAAAAACGCATTTTCGTCCTTCTGCCTACACTTTGTCTTTACTAGAGAATTCACCTAACCGAGCTCGCTCTCCCATACATTATCGAATTTTGAAATTTCTAATTCTACCTGACCAGCTCAAATTCGCTTCTATCGTGTCCCAGCAGCCCTCAGCTAACCTGTAAAAGAAAATTAATAAGGATTAATAGCAGTTTTCTACGTTTTTTCAACTTTTTAGAATTTTTGTCTCTGAAAATCGTCCAAATAATAGTCAATTCAGTAGTTTTTCGAAAATTTTCTCAGGACAAGTACCCTCGTTTTTGGTAAAAATCGTCAATACATACCCCCTATTACCTACCCTAACCGTCCCGCGTCGTTTCCGGTCGAAATCCCACATAAAAAACGCATTTTCGTCCTTCTGCCTACACTTTGTCTTTACTAGAGAATTCACCTAACCGAGCTCGCTCTCCCATACATTATCGAATTTTGAAATTTCTAATTCTACCTGACCAGCTCAAATTCGCTTCTATCGTGTCCCAGCAGCCCTCAGCTAACCTGTAAAAGAAAATTAATAAGGATTAATAGCAGTTTTCTACGTTTTTTCAACTTTTTAGAATTTTTGTCTCTGAAAATCGTCCAAATAATAGTCAATTCAGTAGTTTTTCGAAAATTTTCTCAGGACAAGTACCCTCGTTTTTGGTAAAAATCGTCAATACATACCCCCTATTACCTACCCTAACCGTCCCGCGTCGTTTCCGGTCGAAATCCCACATAAAAAACGCATTTTCGTCCTTCTGCCTACACTTTGTCTTTACTAGAGAATTCACCTAACCGAGCTCGCTCTCCCATACATTATCGAATTTTGAAATTTCTAATTCTACCTGACCAGCTCAAATTCGCTTCTATCGTGTCCCAGCAGCCCTCAGCTAACCTGTAAAAGAAAATTAATAAGGATTAATAGCAGTTTTCTACGTTTTTTCAACTTTTTAGAATTTTTGTCTCTGAAAATCGTCCAAATAATAGTCAATTCAGTAGTTTTTCGAAAATTTTCTCAGGACAAGTACCCTCGTTTTGGTAAAAATCGTCAATACATACCCCCTATTACCTACCCTAACCGTCCCGCGTCGTTTCCGGTCGAAATCCCACATAAAAAACGCATTTTCGTCCTTCTGCCTACACTTTGTCTTTACTAGAGAATTCACCTAACCGAGCTCGCTCTCCCATACATTATCGAATTTTGAAATTTCTAATTCTACCTGACCAGCTCAAATTCGCTTCTATCGTGTCCCAGCAGCCCTCAGCTAACCTGTAAAAGAAAATTAATAAGGATTAATAGCAGTTTTCTACGTTTTTTCAACTTTTTAGAATTTTTGTCTCTGAAAATCGTCCAAATAATAGTCAATTCAGTAGTTTTTCGAAAATTTTCTCAGGACAAGTACCCTCGTTTTTGGTAAAAATCGTCAATACATACCCCCTATTACCTACCCTAACCGTCCCGCGTCGTTTCCGGTCGAAATCCCACATAAAAAACGCATTTTCGTCCTTCTGCCTACACTTTGTCTTTACTAGAGAATTCACCTAACCGAGCTCGCTCTCCCATACATTATCGAATTTTGAAATTTCTAATTCTACCTGACCAGCTCAAATTCGCTTCTATCGTGTCCCAGCAGCCCTCAGCTAACCTGTAAAAGAAAATTAATAAGGATTAATAGCAGTTTTCTACGTTTTTTCAACTTTTTAGAATTTTTGTCTCTGAAAATCGTCCAAATAATAGTCAATTCAGTAGTTTTTCGAAAATTTTCTCAGGACAAGTACCCTCGTTTTTGGTAAAAATCGTCAATACATACCCCCTATTACCTACCCTAACCGTCCCGCGTCGTTTCCGGTCGAAATCCCACATAAAAAACGCATTTTCGTCCTTCTGCCTACACTTTGTCTTTACTAGAGAATTCACCTAACCGAGCTCGCTCTCCCATACATTATCGAATTTTGAAATTTCTAATTCTACCTGACCAGCTCAAATTCGCTTCTATCGTGTCCCAGCAGCCCTCAGCTAACCTGTAAAAGAAAATTAATAAGGATTAATAGCAGTTTTCTACGTTTTTTCAACTTTTTAGAATTTTTGTCTCTGAAAATCGTCCAAATAATAGTCAATTCAGTAGTTTTTCGAAAATTTTCTCAGGACAAGTACCCTCGTTTTTGGTAAAAATCGTCAATACATACCCCCTATTACCTACCCTAACCGTCCCGCGTCGTTTCCGGTCGAAATCCCACATAAAAAACGCATTTTCGTCCTTCTGCCTACACTTTGTCTTTACTAGAGAATTCACCTAACCGAGCTCGCTCTCCCATACATTATCGAATTTTGAAATTTCTAATTCTACCTGACCAGCTCAAATTCGCTTCTATCGTGTCCCAGCAGCCCTCAGCTAACCTGTAAAAGAAAATTAATAAGGATTAATAGCAGTTTTCTACGTTTTTTCAACTTTTTAGAATTTTTGTCTCTGAAAATCGTCCAAATAATAGTCAATTCAGTAGTTTTTCGAAAATTTTCTCAGGACAAGTACCTCGTTTTTGGTAAAAATCGTCAATACATACCCCCTATTACCTACCCTAACCGTCCCGCGTCGTTTCCGGTCGAAATCCCACATAAAAAACGCATTTTCGTCCTTCTGCCTACACTTTGTCTTTACTAGAGAATTCACCTAACCGAGCTCGCTCTCCCATACATTATCGAATTTTGAAATTTCTAATTCTACCTGACCAGCTCAAATTCGCTTCTATCGTGTCCCAGCAGCCCTCAGCTAACCTGTAAAAGAAAATTAATAAGGATTAATAGCAGTTTTCTACGTTTTTTCAACTTTTTAGAATTTTTGTCTCTGAAAATCGTCCAAATAATAGTCAATTCAGTAGTTTTTCGAAAATTTTCTCAGGACAAGTACCCTCGTTTTTGGTAAAAATCGTCAATACATACCCCCTATTACCTACCCTAACCGTCCCGCGTCGTTTCCGGTCGAAATCCCACATAAAAAACGCATTTTCGTCCTTCTGCCTACACTTTGTCTTTACTAGAGAATTCACCTAACCGAGCTCGCTCTCCCATACATTATCGAATTTTGAAATTTCTAATTCTACCTGACCAGCTCAAATTCGCTTCTATCGTGTCCCAGCAGCCCTCAGCTAACCTGTAAAAGAAAATTAATAAGGATTAATAGCAGTTTTCTACGTTTTTTCAACTTTTTAGAATTTTTGTCTCTGAAAATCGTCCAAATAATAGTCAATTCAGTAGTTTTTCGAAAATTTTCTCAGGACAAGTACCCTCGTTTTTGGTAAAAATCGTCAATACATACCCCCTATTACCTACCCTAACCGTCCCGCGTCGTTTCCGGTCGAAATCCCACATAAAAAACGCATTTTCGTCCTTCTGCCTACACTTTGTCTTTACTAGAGAATTCACCTAACCGAGCTCGCTCTCCCATACATTATCGAATTTTGAAATTTCTAATTCTACCTGACCAGCTCAAATTCGCTTCTATCGTGTCCCAGCAGCCCTCAGCTAACCTGTAAAAGAAAATTAATAAGGATTAATAGCAGTTTTCTACGTTTTTTCAACTTTTTAGAATTTTTGTCTCTGAAAATCGTCCAAATAATAGTCAATTCAGTAGTTTTTCGAAAATTTTCTCAGGACAAGTACCCTCGTTTTTGGTAAAAATCGTCAATACATACCCCCTATTACCTACCCTAACCGTCCCGCGTCGTTTCCGGTCGAAATCCCACATAAAAAACGCATTTTCGTCCTTCTGCCTACACTTTGTCTTTACTAGAGAATTCACCTAACCGAGCTCGCTCTCCCATACATTATCGAATTTTGAAATTTCTAATTCTACCTGACCAGCTCAAATTCGCTTCTATCGTGTCCCAGCAGCCCTCAGCTAACCTGTAAAAGAAAATTAATAAGGATTAATAGCAGTTTTCTACGTTTTTTCAACTTTTTAGAATTTTTGTCTCTGAAAATCGTCCAAATAATAGTCAATTCAGTAGTTTTTCGAAAATTTTCTCAGGACAAGTACCCTCGTTTTTGGTAAAAATCGTCAATACATACCCCCTATTACCTACCCTAACCGTCCCGCGTCGTTTCCGGTCGAAATCCCACATAAAAAACGCATTTTCGTCCTTCTGCCTACACTTTGTCTTTACTAGAGAATTCACCTAACCGAGCTCGCTCTCCCATACATTATCGAATTTTGAAATTTCTAATTCTACCTGACCAGCTCAAATTCGCTTCTATCGTGTCCCAGCAGCCCTCAGCTAACCTGTAAAAGAAAATTAATAAGGATTAATAGCAGTTTTCTACGTTTTTTCAACTTTTTAGAATTTTTGTCTCTGAAAATCGTCCAAATAATAGTCAATTCAGTAGTTTTTCGAAATTTTCTCAGGACAAGTACCCTCGTTTTTGGTAAAAATCGTCAATACATACCCCCTATTACCTACCCTAACCGTCCCGCGTCGTTTCCGGTCGAAATCCCACATAAAAAACGCATTTTCGTCCTTCTGCCTACACTTTGTCTTTACTAGAGAATTCACCTAACCGAGCTCGCTCTCCCATACATTATCGAATTTTGAAATTTCTAATTCTACCTGACCAGCTCAAATTCGCTTCTATCGTGTCCCAGCAGCCCTCAGCTAACCTGTAAAAGAAAATTAATAAGGATTAATAGCAGTTTTCTACGTTTTTTCAACTTTTTAGAATTTTTGTCTCTGAAAATCGTCCAAATAATAGTCAATTCAGTAGTTTTTCGAAAATTTTCTCAGGACAAGTACCCTCGTTTTTGGTAAAAATCGTCAATACATACCCCCTATTACCTACCCTAACCGTCCCGCGTCGTTTCCGGTCGAAATCCCACATAAAAAACGCATTTTCGTCCTTCTGCCTACACTTTGTCTTTACTAGAGAATTCACCTAACCGAGCTCGCTCTCCCATACATTATCGAATTTTGAAATTTCTAATTCTACCTGACCAGCTCAAATTCGCTTCTATCGTGTCCCAGCAGCCCTCAGCTAACCTGTAAAAGAAAATTAATAAGGATTAATAGCAGTTTTCTACGTTTTTTCAACTTTTTAGAATTTTTGTCTCTGAAAATCGTCCAAATAATAGTCAATTCAGTAGTTTTTCGAAAATTTTCTCAGGACAAGTACCCTCGTTTTTGGTAAAAATCGTCAATACATACCCCCTATTACCTACCCTAACCGTCCCGCGTCGTTTCCGGTCGAAATCCCACATAAAAAACGCATTTTCGTCCTTCTGCCTACACTTTGTCTTTACTAGAGAATTCACCTAACCGAGCTCGCTCTCCCATACATTATCGAATTTTGAAATTTCTAATTCTACCTGACCAGCTCAAATTCGCTTCTATCGTGTCCCAGCAGCCCTCAGCTAACCTGTAAAAGAAAATTAATAAGGATTAATAGCAGTTTTCTACGTTTTTTCAACTTTTTAGAATTTTTGTCTCTGAAAATCGTCCAAATAATAGTCAATTCAGTAGTTTTTCGAAAATTTTCTCAGGACAAGTACCCTCGTTTTTGGTAAAAATCGTCAATACATACCCCCTATTACCTACCCTAACCGTCCCGCGTCGTTTCCGGTCGAAATCCCACATAAAAAACGCATTTTCGTCCTTCTGCCTACACTTTGTCTTTACTAGAGAATTCACCTAACCGAGCTCGCTCTCCCATACATTATCGAATTTTGAAATTTCTAATTCTACCTGACCAGCTCAAATTCGCTTCTATCGTGTCCCAGCAGCCCTCAGCTAACCTGTAAAAGAAAATTAATAAGGATTAATAGCAGTTTTCTACGTTTTTTCAACTTTTTAGAATTTTTGTCTCTGAAAATCGTCCAAATAATAGTCAATTCAGTAGTTTTTCGAAAATTTTCTCAGGACAAGTACCCTCGTTTTTGGTAAAAATCGTCAATACATACCCCCTATTACCTACCCTAACCGTCCCGCGTCGTTTCCGGTCGAAATCCCACATAAAAAACGCATTTTCGTCCTTCTGCCTACACTTTGTCTTTACTAGAGAATTCACCTAACCGAGCTCGCTCTCCCATACATTATCGAATTTTGAAATTTCTAATTCTACCTGACCAGCTCAAATTCGCTTCTATCGTGTCCCAGCAGCCCTCAGCTAACCTGTAAAAGAAAATTAATAAGGATTAATAGCAGTTTTCTACGTTTTTTCAACTTTTTAGAATTTTTGTCTCTGAAAATCGTCCAAATAATAGTCAATTCAGTAGTTTTTCGAAATTTTCTCAGGACAAGTACCCTCGTTTTTGGTAAAAATCGTCAATACATACCCCCTATTACCTACCCTAACCGTCCCGCGTCGTTTCCGGTCGAAATCCCACATAAAAAACGCATTTTCGTCCTTCTGCCTACACTTTGTCTTTACTAGAGAATTCACCTAACCGAGCTCGCTCTCCCATACATTATCGAATTTTGAAATTTCTAATTCTACCTGACCAGCTCAAATTCGCTTCTATCGTGTCCCAGCAGCCCTCAGCTAACCTGTAAAAGAAAATTAATAAGGATTAATAGCAGTTTTCTACGTTTTTTCAACTTTTTAGAATTTTTGTCTCTGAAAATCGTCCAAATAATAGTCAATTCAGTAGTTTTTCGAAAATTTTCTCAGGACAAGTACCCTCGTTTTTGGTAAAAATCGTCAATACATACCCCCTATTACCTACCCTAACCGTCCCGCGTCGTTTCCGGTCGAAATCCCACATAAAAAACGCATTTTCGTCCTTCTGCCTACACTTTGTCTTTACTAGAGAATTCACCTAACCGAGCTCGCTCTCCCATACATTATCGAATTTTGAAATTTCTAATTCTACCTGACCAGCTCAAATTCGCTTCTATCGTGTCCCAGCAGCCCTCAGCTAACCTGTAAAAGAAAATTAATAAGGATTAATAGCAGTTTTCTACGTTTTTTCAACTTTTTAGAATTTTTGTCTCTGAAAATCGTCCAAATAATAGTCAATTCAGTAGTTTTTCGAAAATTTTCTCAGGACAAGTACCCTCGTTTTTGGTAAAAATCGTCAATACATACCCCCTATTACCTACCCTAACCGTCCCGCGTCGTTTCCGGTCGAAATCCCACATAAAAAACGCATTTTCGTCCTTCTGCCTACACTTTGTCTTTACTAGAGAATTCACCTAACCGAGCTCGCTCTCCCATACATTATCGAATTTTGAAATTTCTAATTCTACCTGACCAGCTCAAATTCGCTTCTATCGTGTCCCAGCAGCCCTCAGCTAACCTGTAAAAGAAAATTAATAAGGATTAATAGCAGTTTTCTACGTTTTTTCAACTTTTTAGAATTTTTGTCTCTGAAAATCGTCCAAATAATAGTCAATTCAGTAGTTTTTCGAAAATTTTCTCAGGACAAGTACCCTCGTTTTTGGTAAAAATCGTCAATACATACCCCCTATTACCTACCCTAACCGTCCCGCGTCGTTTCCGGTCGAAATCCCACATAAAAAACGCATTTTCGTCCTTCTGCCTACACTTTGTCTTTACTAGAGAATTCACCTAACCGAGCTCGCTCTCCCATACATTATCGAATTTTGAAATTTCTAATTCTACCTGACCAGCTCAAATTCGCTTCTATCGTGTCCCAGCAGCCCTCAGCTAACCTGTAAAAGAAAATTAATAAGGATTAATAGCAGTTTTCTACGTTTTTTCAACTTTTTAGAATTTTTGTCTCTGAAAATCGTCCAAATAATAGTCAATTCAGTAGTTTTTCGAAAATTTTCTCAGGACAAGTACCCTCGTTTTTGGTAAAAATCGTCAATACATACCCCCTATTACCTACCCTAACCGTCCCGCGTCGTTTCCGGTCGAAATCCCACATAAAAAACGCATTTTCGTCCTTCTGCCTACACTTTGTCTTTACTAGAGAATTCACCTAACCGAGCTCGCTCTCCCATACATTATCGAATTTTGAAATTTCTAATTCTACCTGACCAGCTCAAATTCGCTTCTATCGTGTCCCAGCAGCCCTCAGCTAACCTGTAAAAGAAAATTAATAAGGATTAATAGCAGTTTTCTACGTTTTTTCAACTTTTTAGAATTTTTGTCTCTGAAAATCGTCCAAATAATAGTCAATTCAGTAGTTTTTCGAAAATTTTCTCAGGACAAGTACCCTCGTTTTTGGTAAAAATCGTCAATACATACCCCCTATTACCTACCCTAACCGTCCCGCGTCGTTTCCGGTCGAAATCCCACATAAAAAACGCATTTTCGTCCTTCTGCCTACACTTTGTCTTTACTAGAGAATTCACCTAACCGAGCTCGCTCTCCCATACATTATCGAATTTTGAAATTTCTAATTCTACCTGACCAGCTCAAATTCGCTTCTATCGTGTCCCAGCAGCCCTCAGCTAACCTGTAAAAGAAAATTAATAAGGATTAATAGCAGTTTTCTACGTTTTTTCAACTTTTTAGAATTTTTGTCTCTGAAAATCGTCCAAATAATAGTCAATTCAGTAGTTTTTCGAAAATTTTCTCAGGACAAGTACCCTCGTTTTTGGTAAAAATCGTCAATACATACCCCCTATTACCTACCCTAACCGTCCCGCGTCGTTTCCGGTCGAAATCCCACATAAAAAACGCATTTTCGTCCTTCTGCCTACACTTTGTCTTTACTAGAGAATTCACCTAACCGAGCTCGCTCTCCCATACATTATCGAATTTTGAAATTTCTAATTCTACCTGACCAGCTCAAATTCGCTTCTATCGTGTCCCAGCAGCCCTCAGCTAACCTGTAAAAGAAAATTAATAAGGATTAATAGCAGTTTTCTACGTTTTTTCAACTTTTTAGAATTTTTGTCTCTGAAAATCGTCCAAATAATAGTCAATTCAGTAGTTTTTCGAAAATTTTCTCAGGACAAGTACCCTCGTTTTTGGTAAAAATCGTCAATACATACCCCCTATTACCTACCCTAACCGTCCCGCGTCGTTTCCGGTCGAAATCCCACATAAAAAACGCATTTTCGTCCTTCTGCCTACACTTTGTCTTTACTAGAGAATTCACCTAACCGAGCTCGCTCTCCCATACATTATCGAATTTTGAAATTTCTAATTCTACCTGACCAGCTCAAATTCGCTTCTATCGTGTCCCAGCAGCCCTCAGCTAACCAAAAGAAAATTAATAAGGATTAATAGCAGTTTTCTACGTTTTTTCAACTTTTTAGAATTTTTGTCTCTGAAAATCGTCCAAATAATAGTCAATTCAGTAGTTTTTCGAAAATTTTCTCAGGACAAGTACCCTCGTTTTTGGTAAAAAATCGTCAATACATACCCCCTATTACCTACCCTAACCGTCCCGCGTCGTTTCCGGTCGAAATCCCACATAAAAAAACGCATTTTCGTCCTTCTGCCTACACTTTGTCTTTACTAGAGAATTCACCTAACCGAGCTCGCTCTCCCATACATTATCGAATTTTGAAATTTCTAATTCTACCTGACCAGCTCAAATTCGCTTCTATCGTGTCCCAGCAGCCCTCAGCTAACCTGTAAAAGAAAATTAATAAGGATTAATAGCAGTTTTCTACGTTTTTTCAACTTTTTAGAATTTTTGTCTCTGAAAATCGTCCAAATAATAGTCAATTCAGTAGTTTTTCGAAAATTTTCTCAGGACAAGTACCCTCGTTTTTGGTAAAAATCGTCAATACATACCCCCTATTACCTACCCTAACCGTCCCGCGTCGTTTCCGGTCGAAATCCCACATAAAAAACGCATTTTCGTCCTTCTGCCTACACTTTGTCTTTACTAGAGAATTCACCTAACCGAGCTCGCTCTCCCATACATTATCGAATTTTGAAATTTCTAATTCTACCTGACCAGCTCAAATTCGCTTCTATCGTGTCCCAGCAGCCCTCAGCTAACCTGTAAAAGAAAATTAATAAGGATTAATAGCAGTTTTCTACGTTTTTTCAACTTTTTAGAATTTTTGTCTCTGAAAATCGTCCAAATAATAGTCAATTCAGTAGTTTTTCGAAAATTTTCTCAGGACAAGTACCCTCGTTTTTGGTAAAAATCGTCAATACATACCCCCTATTACCTACCCTAACCGTCCCGCGTCGTTTCCGGTCGAAATCCCACATAAAAAACGCATTTTCGTCCTTCTGCCTACACTTTGTCTTTACTAGAGAATTCACCTAACCGAGCTCGCTCTCCCATACATTATCGAATTTTGAAATTTCTAATTCTACCTGACCAGCTCAAATTCGCTTCTATCGTGTCCCAGCAGCCCTCAGCTAACCTGTAAAAGAAAATTAATAAGGATTAATAGCAGTTTTCTACGTTTTTTCAACTTTTTAGAATTTTTGTCTCTGAAAATCGTCCAAATAATAGTCAATTCAGTAGTTTTTCGAAAATTTTCTCAGGACAAGTACCCTCGTTTTTGGTAAAAATCGTCAATACATACCCCCTATTACCTACCCTAACCGTCCCGCGTCGTTTCCGGTCGAAATCCCACATAAAAAACGCATTTTCGTCCTTCTGCCTACACTTTGTCTTTACTAGAGAATTCACCTAACCGAGCTCGCTCTCCCATACATTATCGAATTTTGAAATTTCTAATTCTACCTGACCAGCTCAAATTCGCTTCTATCGTGTCCCAGCAGCCCTCAGCTAACCTGTAAAAGAAAATTAATAAGGATTAATAGCAGTTTTCTACGTTTTTTCAACTTTTTAGAATTTTTGTCTCTGAAAATCGTCCAAATAATAGTCAATTCAGTAGTTTTTCGAAAATTTTCTCAGGACAAGTACCCTCGTTTTTGGTAAAAATCGTCAATACATACCCCCTATTACCTACCCTAACCGTCCCGCGTCGTTTCCGGTCGAAATCCCACATAAAAAACGCATTTTCGTCCTTCTGCCTACACTTTGTCTTTACTAGAGAATTCACCTAACCGAGCTCGCTCTCCCATACATTATCGAATTTTGAAATTTCTAATTCTACCTGACCAGCTCAAATTCGCTTCTATCGTGTCCCAGCAGCCCTCAGCTAACCTGTAAAAGAAAATTAATAAGGATTAATAGCAGTTTTCTACGTTTTTTCAACTTTTTAGAATTTTTGTCTCTGAAAATCGTCCAAATAATAGTCAATTCAGTAGTTTTTCGAAAATTTTCTCAGGACAAGTACCCTCGTTTTTGGTAAAAATCGTCAATACATACCCCCTATTACCTACCCTAACCGTCCCGCGTCGTTTCCGGTCGAAATCCCACATAAAAAACGCATTTTCGTCCTTCTGCCTACACTTTGTCTTTACTAGAGAATTCACCTAACCGAGCTCGCTCTCCCATACATTATCGAATTTTGAAATTTCTAATTCTACCTGACCAGCTCAAATTCGCTTCTATCGTGTCCCAGCAGCCCTCAGCTAACCTGTAAAAGAAAATTAATAAGGATTAATAGCAGTTTTCTACGTTTTTTCAACTTTTTAGAATTTTTGTCTCTGAAAATCGTCCAAATAATAGTCAATTCAGTAGTTTTTCGAAAATTTTCTCAGGACAAGTACCCTCGTTTTTGGTAAAAATCGTCAATACATACCCCCTATTACCTACCCTAACCGTCCCGCGTCGTTTCCGGTCGAAATCCCACATAAAAAACGCATTTTCGTCCTTCTGCCTACACTTTGTCTTTACTAGAGAATTCACCTAACCGAGCTCGCTCTCCCATACATTATCGAATTTTGAAATTTCTAATTCTACCTGACCAGCTCAAATTCGCTTCTATCGTGTCCCAGCAGCCCTCAGCTAACCTGTAAAAGAAAATTAATAAGGATTAATAGCAGTTTTCTACGTTTTTTCAACTTTTTAGAATTTTTGTCTCTGAAAATCGTCCAAATAATAGTCAATTCAGTAGTTTTTCGAAAATTTTCTCAGGACAAGTACCCTCGTTTTTGGTAAAAATCGTCAATACATACCCCCTATTACCTACCCTAACCGTCCCGCGTCGTTTCCGGTCGAAATCCCACATAAAAAACGCATTTTCGTCCTTCTGCCTACACTTTGTCTTTACTAGAGAATTCACCTAACCGAGCTCGCTCTCCCATACATTATCGAATTTTGAAATTTCTAATTCTACCTGACCAGCTCAAATTCGCTTCTATCGTGTCCCAGCAGCCCTCAGCTAACCTGTAAAAGAAAATTAATAAGGATTAATAGCAGTTTTCTACGTTTTTTCAACTTTTTAGAATTTTTGTCTCTGAAAATCGTCCAAATAATAGTCAATTCAGTAGTTTTTCGAAAATTTTCTCAGGACAAGTACCCTCGTTTTTGGTAAAAATCGTCAATACATACCCCCTATTACCTACCCTAACCGTCCCGCGTCGTTTCCGGTCGAAATCCCACATAAAAAACGCATTTTCGTCCTTCTGCCTACACTTTGTCTTTACTAGAGAATTCACCTAACCGAGCTCGCTCTCCCATACATTATCGAATTTTGAAATTTCTAATTTACCTGACCAGCTCAAATTCGCTTCTATCGTGTCCCAGCAGCCCTCAGCTAACCTGTAAAAGAAAATTAATAAGGATTAATAGCAGTTTTCTACGTTTTTTCAACTTTTTAGAATTTTTGTCTCTGAAAATCGTCCAAATAATAGTCAATTCAGTAGTTTTTCGAAAATTTTCTCAGGACAAGTACCCTCGTTTTTGGTAAAAATCGTCAATACATACCCCCTATTACCTACCCTAACCGTCCCGCGTCGTTTCCGGTCGAAATCCCACATAAAAAACGCATTTTCGTCCTTCTGCCTACACTTTGTCTTTACTAGAGAATTCACCTAACCGAGCTCGCTCTCCCATACATTATCGAATTTTGAAATTTCTAATTCTACCTGACCAGCTCAAATTCGCTTCTATCGTGTCCCAGCAGCCCTCAGCTAACCTGTAAAAGAAAATTAATAAGGATTAATAGCAGTTTTCTACGTTTTTTCAACTTTTTAGAATTTTTGTCTCTGAAAATCGTCCAAATAATAGTCAATTCAGTAGTTTTTCGAAAATTTTCTCAGGACAAGTACCCTCGTTTTTGGTAAAAATCGTCAATACATACCCCCTATTACCTACCCTAACCGTCCCGCGTCGTTTCCGGTCGAAATCCCACATAAAAAACGCATTTTCGTCCTTCTGCCTACACTTTGTCTTTACTAGAGAATTCACCTAACCGAGCTCGCTCTCCCATACATTATCGAATTTTGAAATTTCTAATTCTACCTGACCAGCTCAAATTCGCTTCTATCGTGTCCCAGCAGCCCTCAGCTAACCTGTAAAAGAAAATTAATAAGGATTAATAGCAGTTTTCTACGTTTTTTCAACTTTTTAGAATTTTTGTCTCTGAAAATCGTCCAAATAATAGTCAATTCAGTAGTTTTTCGAAAATTTTCTCAGGACAAGTACCCTCGTTTTTGGTAAAAATCGTCAATACATACCCCCTATTACCTACCCTAACCGTCCCGCGTCGTTTCCGGTCGAAATCCCACATAAAAAACGCATTTTCGTCCTTCTGCCTACACTTTGTCTTTACTAGAGAATTCACCTAACCGAGCTCGCTCTCCCATACATTATCGAATTTTGAAATTTCTAATTCTACCTGACCAGCTCAAATTCGCTTCTATCGTGTCCCAGCAGCCCTCAGCTAACCTGTAAAAGAAAATTAATAAGGATTAATAGCAGTTTTCTACGTTTTTTCAACTTTTTAGAATTTTTGTCTCTGAAAATCGTCCAAATAATAGTCAATTCAGTAGTTTTTCGAAAATTTTCTCAGGACAAGTACCCTCGTTTTTGGTAAAAATCGTCAATACATACCCCCTATTACCTACCCTAACCGTCCCGCGTCGTTTCCGGTCGAAATCCCACATAAAAAACGCATTTTCGTCCTTCTGCCTACACTTTGTCTTTACTAGAGAATTCACCTAACCGAGCTCGCTCTCCCATACATTATCGAATTTTGAAATTTCTAATTCTACCTGACCAGCTCAAATTCGCTTCTATCGTGTCCCAGCAGCCCTCAGCTAACCTGTAAAAGAAAATTAATAAGGATTAATAGCAGTTTTCTACGTTTTTTCAACTTTTTAGAATTTTTGTCTCTGAAAATCGTCCAAATAATAGTCAATTCAGTAGTTTTTCGAAAATTTTCTCAGGACAAGTACCCTCGTTTTTGGTAAAAATCGTCAATACATACCCCCTATTACCTACCCTAACCGTCCCGCGTCGTTTCCGGTCGAAATCCCACATAAAAAACGCATTTTCGTCCTTCTGCCTACACTTTGTCTTTACTAGAGAATTCACCTAACCGAGCTCGCTCTCCCATACATTATCGAATTTTGAAATTTCTAATTCTACCTGACCAGCTCAAATTCGCTTCTATCGTGTCCCAGCAGCCCTCAGCTAACCTGTAAAAGAAAATTAATAAGGATTAATAGCAGTTTTCTACGTTTTTTCAACTTTTTAGAATTTTTGTCTCTGAAAATCGTCCAAATAATAGTCAATTCAGTAGTTTTTCGAAAATTTTCTCAGGACAAGTACCCTCGTTTTTGGTAAAAATCGTCAATACATACCCCCTATTACCTACCCTAACCGTCCCGCGTCGTTTCCGGTCGAAATCCCACATAAAAAACGCATTTTCGTCCTTCTGCCTACACTTTGTCTTTACTAGAGAATTCACCTAACCGAGCTCGCTCTCCCATACATTATCGAATTTTGAAATTTCTAATTCTACCTGACCAGCTCAAATTCGCTTCTATCGTGTCCCAGCAGCCCTCAGCTAACCTGTAAAAGAAAATTAATAAGGATTAATAGCAGTTTTCTACGTTTTTTCAACTTTTTAGAATTTTTGTCTCTGAAAATCGTCCAAATAATAGTCAATTCAGTAGTTTTTCGAAAATTTTCTCAGGACAAGTACCCTCGTTTTTGGTAAAAATCGTCAATACATACCCCCTATTACCTACCCTAACCGTCCCGCGTCGTTTCCGGTCGAAATCCCACATAAAAAACGCATTTTCGTCCTTCTGCCTACACTTTGTCTTTACTAGAGAATTCACCTAACCGAGCTCGCTCTCCCATACATTATCGAATTTTGAAATTTCTAATTCTACCTGACCAGCTCAAATTCGCTTCTATCGTGTCCCAGCAGCCCTCAGCTAACCTGTAAAAGAAAATTAATAAGGATTAATAGCAGTTTTCTACGTTTTTTCAACTTTTTAGAATTTTTGTCTCTGAAAATCGTCCAAATAATAGTCAATTCAGTAGTTTTTCGAAAATTTTCTCAGGACAAGTACCCTCGTTTTTGGTAAAAATCGTCAATACATACCCCCTATTACCTACCCTAACCGTCCCGCGTCGTTTCCGGTCGAAATCCCACATAAAAAACGCATTTTCGTCCTTCTGCCTACACTTTGTCTTTACTAGAGAATTCACCTAACCGAGCTCGCTCTCCCATACATTATCGAATTTTGAAATTTCTAATTCTACCTGACCAGCTCAAATTCGCTTCTATCGTGTCCCAGCAGCCCTCAGCTAACCTGTAAAAGAAAATTAATAAGGATTAATAGCAGTTTTCTACGTTTTTTCAACTTTTTAGAATTTTTGTCTCTGAAAATCGTCCAAATAATAGTCAATTCAGTAGTTTTTCGAAAATTTTCTCAGGACAAGTACCCTCGTTTTTGGTAAAAATCGTCAATACATACCCCCTATTACCTACCCTAACCGTCCCGCGTCGTTTCCGGTCGAAATCCCACATAAAAAACGCATTTTCGTCCTTCTGCCTACACTTTGTCTTTACTAGAGAATTCACCTAACCGAGCTCGCTCTCCCATACATTATCGAATTTTGAAATTTCTAATTCTACCTGACCAGCTCAAATTCGCTTCTATCGTGTCCCAGCAGCCCTCAGCTAACCTGTAAAAGAAAATTAATAAGGATTAATAGCAGTTTTCTACGTTTTTTCAACTTTTTAGAATTTTTGTCTCTGAAAATCGTCCAAATAATAGTCAATTCAGTAGTTTTTCGAAAATTTTCTCAGGACAAGTACCCTCGTTTTTGGTAAAAATCGTCAATACATACCCCCTATTACCTACCCTAACCGTCCCGCGTCGTTTCCGGTCGAAATCCCACATAAAAAACGCATTTTCGTCCTTCTGCCTACACTTTGTCTTTACTAGAGAATTCACCTAACCGAGCTCGCTCTCCCATACATTATCGAATTTTGAAATTTCTAATTCTACCTGACCAGCTCAAATTCGCTTCTATCGTGTCCCAGCAGCCCTCAGCTAACCTGTAAAAGAAAATTAATAAGGATTAATAGCAGTTTTCTACGTTTTTTCAACTTTTTAGAATTTTTGTCTCTGAAAATCGTCCAAATAATAGTCAATTCAGTAGTTTTTCGAAAATTTTCTCAGGACAAGTACCCTCGTTTTTGGTAAAAATCGTCAATACATACCCCCTATTACCTACCCTAACCGTCCCGCGTCGTTTCCGGTCGAAATCCCACATAAAAAACGCATTTTCGTCCTTCTGCCTACACTTTGTCTTTACTAGAGAATTCACCTAACCGAGCTCGCTCTCCCATACATTATCGAATTTTGAAATTTCTAATTCTACCTGACCAGCTCAAATTCGCTTCTATCGTGTCCCAGCAGCCCTCAGCTAACCTGTAAAAGAAAATTAATAAGGATTAATAGCAGTTTTCTACGTTTTTTCAACTTTTTAGAATTTTTGTCTCTGAAAATCGTCCAAATAATAGTCAATTCAGTAGTTTTTCGAAAATTTTCTCAGGACAAGTACCCTCGTTTTTGGTAAAAATCGTCAATACATACCCCCTATTACCTACCCTAACCGTCCCGCGTCGTTTCCGGTCGAAATCCCACATAAAAAACGCATTTTCGTCCTTCTGCCTACACTTTGTCTTTACTAGAGAATTCACCTAACCGAGCTCGCTCTCCCATACATTATCGAATTTTGAAATTTCTAATTCTACCTGACCAGCTCAAATTCGCTTCTATCGTGTCCCAGCAGCCCTCAGCTAACCTGTAAAAGAAAATTAATAAGGATTAATAGCAGTTTTCTACGTTTTTTCAACTTTTTAGAATTTTTGTCTCTGAAAATCGTCCAAATAATAGTCAATTCAGTAGTTTTTCGAAAATTTTCTCAGGACAAGTACCCTCGTTTTTGGTAAAAATCGTCAATACATACCCCCTATTACCTACCCTAACCGTCCCGCGTCGTTTCCGGTCGAAATCCCACATAAAAAACGCATTTTCGTCCTTCTGCCTACACTTTGTCTTTACTAGAGAATTCACCTAACCGAGCTCGCTCTCCCATACATTATCGAATTTTGAAATTTCTAATTCTACCTGACCAGCTCAAATTCGCTTCTATCGTGTCCCAGCAGCCCTCAGCTAACCTGTAAAAGAAAATTAATAAGGATTAATAGCAGTTTTCTACGTTTTTTCAACTTTTTAGAATTTTTGTCTCTGAAAATCGTCCAAATAATAGTCAATTCAGTAGTTTTTCGAAAATTTTCTCAGGACAAGTACCCTCGTTTTTGGTAAAAATCGTCAATACATACCCCCTATTACCTACCCTAACCGTCCCGCGTCGTTTCCGGTCGAAATCCCACATAAAAAACGCATTTTCGTCCTTCTGCCTACACTTTGTCTTTACTAGAGAATTCACCTAACCGAGCTCGCTCTCCCATACATTATCGAATTTTGAAATTTCTAATTCTACCTGACCAGCTCAAATTCGCTTCTATCGTGTCCCAGCAGCCCTCAGCTAACCTGTAAAAGAAAATTAATAAGGATTAATAGCAGTTTTCTACGTTTTTTCAACTTTTTAGAATTTTTGTCTCTGAAAATCGTCCAAATAATAGTCAATTCAGTAGTTTTTCGAAAATTTTCTCAGGACAAGTACCCTCGTTTTTGGTAAAAATCGTCAATACATACCCCCTATTACCTACCCTAACCGTCCCGCGTCGTTTCCGGTCGAAATCCCACATAAAAAACGCATTTTCGTCCTTCTGCCTACACTTTGTCTTTACTAGAGAATTCACCTAACCGAGCTCGCTCTCCCATACATTATCGAATTTTGAAATTTCTAATTCTACCTGACCAGCTCAAATTCGCTTCTATCGTGTCCCAGCAGCCCTCAGCTAACCTGTAAAAGAAAATTAATAAGGATTAATAGCAGTTTTCTACGTTTTTTCAACTTTTTAGAATTTTTGTCTCTGAAAATCGTCCAAATAATAGTCAATTCAGTAGTTTTTCGAAAATTTTCTCAGGACAAGTACCCTCGTTTTTGGTAAAAATCGTCAATACATACCCCCTATTACCTACCCTAACCGTCCCGCGTCGTTTCCGGTCGAAATCCCACATAAAAAACGCATTTTCGTCCTTCTGCCTACACTTTGTCTTTACTAGAGAATTCACCTAACCGAGCTCGCTCTCCCATACATTATCGAATTTTGAAATTTCTAATTCTACCTGACCAGCTCAAATTCGCTTCTATCGTGTCCCAGCAGCCCTCAGCTAACCTGTAAAAGAAAATTAATAAGGATTAATAGCAGTTTTCTACGTTTTTTCAACTTTTTAGAATTTTTGTCTCTGAAAATCGTCCAAATAATAGTCAATTCAGTAGTTTTTCGAAAATTTTCTCAGGACAAGTACCCTCGTTTTTGGTAAAAATCGTCAATACATACCCCCTATTACCTACCCTAACCGTCCCGCGTCGTTTCCGGTCGAAATCCCACATAAAAAACGCATTTTCGTCCTTCTGCCTACACTTTGTCTTTACTAGAGAATTCACCTAACCGAGCTCGCTCTCCCATACATTATCGAATTTTGAAATTTCTAATTCTACCTGACCAGCTCAAATTCGCTTCTATCGTGTCCCAGCAGCCCTCAGCTAACCTGTAAAAGAAAATTAATAAGGATTAATAGCAGTTTTCTACGTTTTTTCAACTTTTTAGAATTTTTGTCTCTGAAAATCGTCCAAATAATAGTCAATTCAGTAGTTTTTCGAAAATTTTCTCAGGACAAGTACCCTCGTTTTTGGTAAAAATCGTCAATACATACCCCCTATTACCTACCCTAACCGTCCCGCGTCGTTTCCGGTCGAAATCCCACATAAAAAACGCATTTTCGTCCTTCTGCCTACACTTTGTCTTTACTAGAGAATTCACCTAACCGAGCTCGCTCTCCCATACATTATCCCATACATTATCGAATTTTGAAATTTCTAATTCTACCTGACCAGCTCAAATTCGCTTCTATCGTGTCCCAGCAGCCCTCAGCTAACCTGTAAAAGAAAATTAATAAGGATTAATAGCAGTTTTCTACGTTTTTTCAACTTTTTAGAATTTTTGTCTCTGAAAATCGTCCAAATAATAGTCAATTCGGTAGTTTTTCGAAAATTTTCTCAGGACAAGTACCCTCGTTTTTGCTAAAAATCGTCAATACATACCCCCTATTACCTACCCTAACCGTCCCGCGTCGTTTCCGGTCGAAATCCCACATAAAAAACGCATTTTCGTCCTTCTGCCTACACTTTGTCTTTACTAGAGAATTCACCTAACCGAGCTCGCTCTCCCATACATTATCGAATTTTGAAATTTCTAATTCTACCTGACCAGCTCAAATTCGCTTCTATCGTGTCCCAGCAGCCCTCAGCTAACCTGTAAAAGAAAATTAATAAGGATTAATAGCAGTTTTCTACGTTTTTTCAACTTTTTAGAATTTTTGTCTCTGAAAATCGTCCAAATAATAGTCAATTCGGTAGTTTTTCGAAAATTTTCTCAGGACAAGTACCCTCGTTTTTGCTAAAAATCGTCAATACATACCCCCTATTACCTACCCTAACCGTCCCGCGTCGTTTCGGTCGAAATCCCACATAAAAAACGCATTTTCGTCCTTCTGCCTACACTTTGTCTTTACTAGAGAATTCACCTAACCGAGCTCGCTCTCCCATACATTATCGAATTTTGAAATTTCTAATTCTACCTGACCAGCTCAAATTCGCTTCTATCGTGTCCCAGCAGCCCTCAGCTAACCTGTAAAAGAAAATTAATAAGGATTAATAGCAGTTTTCTACGTTTTTTCAACTTTTAGAATTTTTGTCTCTGAAAATCGTCCAAATAATAGTCAATTCGGTAGTTTTTCGAAAATTTTCTCAGGACAAGTACCCTCGTTTTTGCTAAAAATCGTCAATACATACCCCCTATTACCTACCCTAACCGTCCCGCGTCGTTTCCGGTCGAAATCCCACATAAAAAACGCATTTTCGTCCTTCTGCCTACACTTTGTCTTTACTAGAGAATTCACCTAACCGAGCTCGCTCTCCCATACATTATCGAATTTTGAAATTTCTAATTCTACCTGACCAGCTCAAATTCGCTTCTATCGTGTCCCAGCAGCCCTCAGCTAACCTGTAAAAGAAAATTAATAAGGATTAATAGCAGTTTTCTACGTTTTTTCAACTTTTTAGAATTTTGTCTCTGAAAATCGTCCAAATAATAGTCAATTCGGTAGTTTTTCGAAAATTTTCTCAGGACAAGTACCCTCGTTTTGCTAAAAATCGTCAATACATACCCCCTATTACCTACCCTAACCGTCCCGCGTCGTTTCCGGTCGAAATCCCACATAAAAAACGCATTTTCGTCCTTCTGCCTACACTTTGTCTTTACTAGAGAATTCACCTAACCGAGCTCGCTCTCCATACATTATCGAATTTTGAAATTTCTAATTCTACCTGACCAGCTCAAATTCGCTTCTATCGTGTCCCAGCAGCCCTCAGCTAACCTGTAAAAGAAAATTAATAAGGATTAATAGCAGTTTTCTACGTTTTTTCAACTTTTAGAATTTTTGTCTCTGAAAATCGTCCAAATAATAGTCAATTCGGTAGTTTTTCGAAAATTTTCTCAGGACAAGTACCCTCGTTTTTGCTAAAAAATCGTCAATACATACCCCCTATTACCTACCCTAACCGTCCCGCGTCGTTTCCGGTCGAAATCCACATAAAAAACGCATTTTCGTCCTTCTGCCTACACTTTGTCTTTACTAGAGAATTCACCTAACCGAGCTCGCTCTCCCATACATTATCGAATTTTGAAATTTCTAATTCTACCTGACCAGCTCAAATTCGCTTCTATCGTGTCCCAGCAGCCCTCAGCTAACCTGTAAAAGAAAATTAATAAGGATTAATAGCAGTTTTCTACGTTTTTTCAACTTTTTAGAATTTTTGTCTCTGAAAATCGTCCAAATAATAGTCAATTCGGTAGTTTTTCGAAAATTTTCTCAGGACAAGTACCCTCGTTTTTGCTAAAAATCGTCAATACATACCCCCTATTACCTACCCTAACCGTCCCGCGTCGTTTCCGGTCGAAATCCCACATAAAAAACGCATTTTCGTCCTTCTGGCCTACTACTTTGTCTTTACTAGAGAATTCACCTAACCGAGCTCGCTCTCCATACATTATCGAATTTTGAAATTTCTAATTCTACCTGACCAGCTCAAATTCGCTTCTATCGTGTCCCAGCAGCCCTCAGCTAACCTGTAAAAGAAAATTAATAAGGATTAATAGCAGTTTTCTACGTTTTTTTCAACTTTTAGAATTTTTGTCTCTGAAAATCGTCCAAATAATAGTCAATTCGGTAGTTTTTCGAAAATTTTCTCAGGACAAGTACCCTCGTTTTTGCTAAAAATCGTCAATACATACCCCCTATTACCTACCCTAACCGTCCCGCGTCGTTTCCGGTCGAAATCCCACATAAAAAACGCATTTCGTCCTTCTGCCTACACTTTGTCTTTACTAGAGAATTCACCTAACCGAGCTCGCTCTCCCATACATTATCGAATTTTGAAATTTCTATTCTACCTGACCAGCTCAAATTCGCTTCTATCGTGTCCCAGCAGCCCTCAGCTAACCTGTAAAAGAAAATTAATAAGGATTAATAGCAGTTTTCTACGTTTTTTCAACTTTTTAGAATTTTTGTCTCTGAAAATCGTCCAAATAATAGTCAATTCGGTAGTTTTTCGAAAATTTTCTCAGGACAAGTACCCTCGTTTTTGCTAAAAATCGTCAATACATACCCCCTATTACCTACCCTAACCGTCCCGCGTCGTTTCCGGTCGAAATCCCACATAAAAAACGCATTTTCGTCCTTCTGCCTACACTTTGTCTTTACTAGAGAATTCACCTAACCGAGCTCGCTCTCCCATACATTATCGAATTTTGAAATTTCTAATTCTACCTGACCAGCTCAAATTCGCTTCTATCGTGTCCCAGCAGCCCTCAGCTAACCTGTAAAAGAAAATTAATAAGGATTAATAGCAGTTTTCTACGTTTTTTTCAACTTTTTAGAATTTTGTCTCTGAAAATCGTCCAAATAATAGTCAATTCGGTAGTTTTTCGAAAATTTTCTCAGGACAAGTACCCTCGTTTTTGCTAAAAATCGTCAATACATACCCCCTATTACCTACCCTAACCGTCCCGCGTCGTTTCCGGTCGAAATCCCACATAAAAAACGCATTTTCGTCCTTCTGCCTACACTTTGTCTTTACTAGAGAATTCACCTAACCGAGCTCGCTCTCCATACATTATCGAATTTTGAAATTTCTAATTCTACCTGACCAGCTCAAATTCGCTTCTATCGTGTCCCAGCAGCCCTCAGCTAACCTGTAAAAGAAAATTAATAAGGATTAATAGCAGTTTTCTACGTTTTTTCAACTTTTTAGAATTTTTGTCTCTGAAAATCGTCCAAATAATAGTCAATTCGGTAGTTTTTCGAAAATTTTCTCAGGACAAGTACCCTCGTTTTTGCTAAAAATCGTCAATACATACCCCCTATTACCTACCCTAACCGTCCCGCGTCGTTTCCGGTCGAAATCCCACATAAAAAACGCATTTTCGTCCTTCTGCCTACACTTTGTCTTTACTAGAGAATTCACCTAACCGAGCTCGCTCTCCCATACATTATCGAATTTTGAAATTTCTAATTCTACCTGACCAGCTCAAATTCGCTTCTATCGTGTCCCAGCAGCCCTCAGCTAACCTGTAAAAGAAAATTAATAAGGATTAATAGCAGTTTTCTACGTTTTTTCAACTTTTTAGAATTTTTGTCTCTGAAAATCGTCCAAATAATAGTCAATTCGGTAGTTTTTCGAAAATTTTCTCAGGACAAGTACCCTCGTTTTTGCTAAAAATCGTCAATACATACCCCCTATTACCTACCCTAACCGTCCCGCGTCGTTTCCGGTCGAAATCCCACATAAAAAACGCATTTTCGTCCTTCTGCCTACACTTTGTCTTTACTAGAGAATTCACCTAACCGAGCTCGCTCTCCATACATTATCGAATTTTGAAATTTCTAATTCTACCTGACCAGCTCAAATTCGCTTCTATCGTGTCCCAGCAGCCCTCAGCTAACCTGTAAAAGAAAATTAATAAGGATTAATAGCAGTTTTCTACGTTTTTTCAACTTTTAGAATTTTTGTCTCTGAAAATCGTCCAAATAATAGTCAATTCGGTAGTTTTTCGAAATTTTCTCAGGACAAGTACCCTCGTTTTTGCTAAAAATCGTCAATACATACCCCCTATTACCTACCCTAACCGTCCCGCGTCGTTTCCGGTCGAAATCCACATAAAAAACGCATTTCGTCCTTCTGCCTACACTTTGTCTTTACTAGAGAATTCACCTAACCGAGCTCGCTCTCCCATACATTATCGAATTTTGAAATTTCTAATTCTACCTGACCAGCTCAAATTCGCTTCTATCGTGTCCCAGCAGCCCTCAGCTAACCTGTAAAAGAAAATTAATAAGGATTAATAGCAGTTTTCTACGTTTTTTCAACTTTTTAGAATTTTTGTCTCTGAAAATCGTCCAAATAATAGTCAATTCGGTAGTTTTTCGAAAATTTTCTCAGGACAAGTACCCTCGTTTTTGCTAAAAATCGTCAATACATACCCCCTATTACCTACCCTAACCGTCCCGCGTCGTTTCCGGTCGAAATCCCACATAAAAAACGCATTTTCGTCCTTCTGCCTACACTTTGTCTTTACTAGAGAATTCACCTAACCGAGCTCGCTCTCCCATACATTATCGAATTTTGAAATTTCTAATTCTACCTGACCAGCTCAAATTCGCTTCTATCGTGTCCCAGCAGCCCTCAGCTAACCTGTAAAAGAAAATTAATAATGATTAATAGCAGTTTTCTACGTTTTTTTCAACTTTTAGAATTTTTGTCTCTGAAAATCGTCCAAATAATAGTCAATTCGGTAGTTTTTCGAAAATTTTCTCAGGACAAGTACCCTCGTTTTTGCTAAAAATCGTCAATACATACCCCCTATTACCTACCCTAACCGTCCCGCGTCGTTTCCGGTCGAAATCCCACATAAAAAACGCATTTTCGTCCTTCTGCCTACACTTTGTCTTTACTAGAGAATTCACCTAACCGAGCTCGCTCTCCCATACATTATCGAATTTTGAAATTTCTAATTCTACCTGACCAGCTCAAATTCGCTTCTATCGTGTCCCAGCAGCCCTCAGCTAACCTGTAAAAGAAAATTAATAAGGATTAATAGCAGTTTTCTACGTTTTTTCAACTTTTTAGAATTTTTGTCTCTGAAAATCGTCCAAATAATAGTCAATTCGGTAGTTTTTCGAAATTTTCTCAGGACAAGTACCCTCGTTTTTGCTAAAAATCGTCAATACATACCCCCTATTACCTACCCTAACCGTCCCGCGTCGTTTCCGGTCGAAATCCCACATAAAAAACGCATTTTCGTCCTTCTGCCTACACTTTGTCTTTACTAGAGAATTCACCTAACCGAGCTCGCTCTCCCATACATTATCGAATTTTGAAATTTCTAATTCTACCTGACCAGCTCAAATTCGCTTCTATCGTGTCCCAGCAGCCCTCAGCTAACCTGTAAAAGAAAATTAATAAGGATTAATAGCAGTTTTCTACGTTTTTTCAACTTTTTAGAATTTTTGTCTCTGAAAATCGTCCAAATAATAGTCAATTCGGTAGTTTTTCGAAAATTTTCTCAGGACAAGTACCCTCGTTTTTGCTAAAAATCGTCAATACATACCCCCTATTACCTACCCTAACCGTCCCGCGTCGTTTCCGGTCGAAATCCCACATAAAAAACGCATTTTCGTCCTTCTGCCTACACTTTGTCTTTACTAGAGAATTCACCTAACCGAGCTCGCTCTCCCATACATTATCGAATTTTGAAATTTCTAATTCTACCTGACCAGCTCAAATTCGCTTCTATCGTGTCCCAGCAGCCCTCAGCTAACCTGTAAAAGAAAATTAATAAGGATTAATAGCAGTTTTCTACGTTTTTTCAACTTTTTAGAATTTTTGTCTCTGAAAATCGTCCAAATAATAGTCAATTCGGTAGTTTTTCGAAAATTTTCTCAGGACAAGTACCCTCGTTTTTGCTAAAAATCGTCAATACATACCCCCTATTACCTACCCTAACCGTCCCGCGTCGTTTCCGGTCGAAATCCCACATAAAAAACGCATTTTCGTCCTTCTGCCTACACTTTGTCTTTACTAGAGAATTCACCTAACCGAGCTCGCTCTCCCATACATTATCGAATTTTGAAATTTCTAATTCTACCTGACCAGCTCAAATTCGCTTCTATCGTGTCCCAGCAGCCCTCAGCTAACCTGTAAAAGAAAATTAATAAGGATTAATAGCAGTTTTCTACGTTTTTTCAACTTTTTAGAATTTTTGTCTCTGAAAATCGTCCAAATAATAGTCAATTCGGTAGTTTTTCGAAAATTTTCTCAGGACAAGTACCCTCGTTTTTGCTAAAAATCGTCAATACATACCCCCTATTACCTACCCTAACCGTCCCGCGTCGTTTCCGGTCGAAATCCCACATAAAAAACGCATTTTCGTCCTTCTGCCTACACTTTGTCTTTACTAGAGAATTCACCTAACCGAGCTCGCTCTCCCATACATTATCGAATTTTGAAATTTCTAATTCTACCTGACCAGCTCAAATTCGCTTCTATCGTGTCCCAGCAGCCCTCAGCTAACCTGTAAAAGAAAATTAATAAGGATTAATAGCAGTTTTCTACGTTTTTTCAACTTTTTAGAATTTTTGTCTCTGAAAATCGTCCAAATAATAGTCAATTCGGTAGTTTTTCGAAAATTTTCTCAGGACAAGTACCCTCGTTTTTGCTAAAAATCGTCAATACATACCCCCTATTACCTACCCTAACCGTCCCGCGTCGTTTCCGGTCGAAATCCCACATAAAAAACGCATTTTCGTCCTTCTGCCTACACTTTGTCTTTACTAGAGAATTCACCTAACCGAGCTCGCTCTCCCATACATTATCGAATTTTGAAATTTCTAATTCTACCTGACCAGCTCAAATTCGCTTCTATCGTGTCCCAGCAGCCCTCAGCTAACCTGTAAAAGAAAATTAATAAGGATTAATAGCAGTTTTCTACGTTTTTTCAACTTTTTAGAATTTTTGTCTCTGAAAATCGTCCAAATAATAGTCAATTCGGTAGTTTTTCGAAATTTTCTCAGGACAAGTACCCTCGTTTTTGCTAAAAATCGTCAATACATACCCCCTATTACCTACCCTAACCGTCCCGCGTCGTTTCCGGTCGAAATCCCACATAAAAAACGCATTTTCGTCCTTCTGCCTACACTTTGTCTTTACTAGAGAATTCACCTAACCGAGCTCGCTCTCCCATACATTATCGAATTTTGAAATTTCTAATTCTACCTGACCAGCTCAAATTCGCTTCTATCGTGTCCCAGCAGCCCTCAGCTAACCTGTAAAAGAAAATTAATAAGGATTAATAGCAGTTTTCTACGTTTTTTCAACTTTTTAGAATTTTTGTCTCTGAAAATCGTCCAAATAATAGTCAATTCGGTAGTTTTTCGAAAATTTTCTCAGGACAAGTACCCTCGTTTTTGCTAAAAATCGTCAATACATACCCCCTATTACCTACCCTAACCGTCCCGCGTCGTTTCCGGTCGAAATCCCACATAAAAAACGCATTTTCGTCCTTCTGCCTACACTTTGTCTTTACTAGAGAATTCACCTAACCGAGCTCGCTCTCCCATACATTATCGAATTTTGAAATTTCTAATTCTACCTGACCAGCTCAAATTCGCTTCTATCGTGTCCCAGCAGCCCTCAGCTAACCTGTAAAAGAAAATTAATAAGGATTAATAGCAGTTTTCTACGTTTTTTCAACTTTTAGAATTTTTGTCTCTGAAAATCGTCCAAATAATAGTCAATTCGGTAGTTTTTCGAAAATTTTCTCAGGACAAGTACCCTCGTTTTTGCTAAAAATCGTCAATACATACCCCCTATTACCTACCCTAACCGTCCCGCGTCGTTTCCGGTCGAAATCCCACATAAAAAACGCATTTTCGTCCTTCTGCCTACACTTTGTCTTTACTAGAGAATTCACCTAACCGAGCTCGCTCTCCCATACATTATCGAATTTTGAAATTTCTAATTCTACCTGACCAGCTCAAATTCGCTTCTATCGTGTCCCAGCAGCCCTCAGCTAACCTGTAAAAGAAAATTAATAAGGATTAATAGCAGTTTTCTACGTTTTTTCAACTTTTTAGAATTTTTGTCTCTGAAAATCGTCCAAATAATAGTCAATTCGGTAGTTTTTCGAAAATTTTCTCAGGACAAGTACCCTCGTTTTTGCTAAAAATCGTCAATACATACCCCCTATTACCTACCCTAACCGTCCCGCGTCGTTTCCGGTCGAAATCCACATAAAAAACGCATTTTCGTCCTTCTGCCTACACTTTGTCTTTACTAGAGAATTCACCTAACCGAGCTCGCTCTCCCATACATTATCGAATTTTGAAATTTCTAATTCTACCTGACCAGCTCAAATTCGCTTCTATCGTGTCCCAGCAGCCCTCAGCTAACCTGTAAAAGAAAATTAATAAGGATTAATAGCAGTTTTCTACGTTTTTTCAACTTTTTAGAATTTTGTCTCTGAAAATCGTCCAAATAATAGTCAATTCGGTAGTTTTTCGAAAATTTTCTCAGGACAAGTACCCTCGTTTTTGCTAAAAATCGTCAATACATACCCCCTATTACCTACCCTAACCGTCCCGCGTCGTTTCCGGTCGAAATCCCACATAAAAAACGCATTTTCGTCCTTCTGCCTACACTTTGTCTTTACTAGAGAATTCACCTAACCGAGCTCGCTCTCCCATACATTATCGAATTTTGAAATTTCTAATTCTACCTGACCAGCTCAAATTCGCTTCTATCGTGTCCCAGCAGCCCTCAGCTAACCTGTAAAAGAAAATTAATAAGGATTAATAGCAGTTTTCTACGTTTTTTCAACTTTTTAGAATTTTGTCTCTGAAAATCGTCCAAATAATAGTCAATTCGGTAGTTTTTCGAAAATTTTCTCAGGACAAGTACCCTCGTTTTTGCTAAAAATCGTCAATACATACCCCCTATTACCTACCCTAACCGTCCCGCGTCGTTTCCGGTCGAAATCCCACATAAAAAACGCATTTTCGTCCTTCTGCCTACACTTTGTCTTTACTAGAGAATTCACCTAACCGAGCTCGCTCTCCCATACATTATCGAATTTTGAAATTTCTAATTCTACCTGACCAGCTCAAATTCGCTTCTATCGTGTCCCAGCAGCCCTCAGCTAACCTGTAAAAGAAAATTAATAAGGATTAATAGCAGTTTTCTACGTTTTTTCAACTTTTTAGAATTTTGTCTCTGAAAATCGTCCAAATAATAGTCAATTCGGTAGTTTTTCGAAAATTTTCTCAGGACAAGTACCCTCGTTTTTGCTAAAAATCGTCAATACATACCCCCTATTACCTACCCTAACCGTCCCGCGTCGTTTCCGGTCGAAATCCCACATAAAAAACGCATTTTCGTCCTTCTGCCTACACTTTGTCTTTACTAGAGAATTCACCTAACCGAGCTCGCTCTCCCATACATTATCGAATTTGAAATTTCTAATTCTACCTGACCAGCTCAAATTCGCTTCTATCGTGTCCCAGCAGCCCTCAGCTAACCTGTAAAAGAAAATTAATAAGGATTAATAGCAGTTTTCTACGTTTTTTTCAACTTTTTAGAATTTTTGTCTCTGAAAATCGTCCAAATAATAGTCAATTCGGTAGTTTTTCGAAAATTTTCTCAGGACAAGTACCCTCGTTTTTGCTAAAAATCGTCAATACATACCCCCTATTACCTACCCTAACCGTCCCGCGTCGTTTCCGGTCGAAATCCCACATAAAAAACGCATTTTCGTCCTTCTGCCTACACTTTGTCTTTACTAGAGAATTCACCTAACCGAGCTCGCTCTCCCATACATTATCGAATTTTGAAATTTCTAATTCTACCTGACCAGCTCAAATTCGCTTCTATCGTGTCCCAGCAGCCCTCAGCTAACCTGTAAAAGAAAATTAATAAGGATTAATAGCAGTTTTCTACGTTTTTTCAACTTTTTAGAATTTTTGTCTCTGAAAATCGTCCAAATAATAGTCAATTCGGTAGTTTTTCGAAAATTTTCTCAGGACAAGTACCCTCGTTTTTGCTAAAAATCGTCAATACATACCCCCTATTACCTACCCTAACCGTCCCGCGTCGTTTCCGGTCGAAATCCCACATAAAAAACGCATTTTCGTCCTTCTGCCTACACTTTGTCTTTACTAGAGAATTCACCTAACCGAGCTCGCTCTCCCATACATTATCGAATTTTGAAATTTC
The DNA here is from genome assembly GCA_949358125.1 of Idaea dimidiata. Classification (NCBI taxonomy): domain Eukaryota; kingdom Metazoa; phylum Arthropoda; class Insecta; order Lepidoptera; family Geometridae; genus Idaea; species Idaea dimidiata. Next base: position 34,008 of record CASHTA010000013.1, read on the forward strand.
TAATTCTACCTGACCAGCTCAAATTCGCTTCTATCGTGTCCCAGCAGCCCTCAGCTAACCTGTAAAAGAAAATTAATAAGGATTAATAGCAGTTTTCTACGTTTTTTCAACTTTTAGAATTTTTGTCTCTGAAAATCGTCCAAATAATAGTCAATTCGGTAGTTTTTCGAAAATTTTCTCAGGACAAGTACCCTCGTTTTTGCTAAAAATCGTCAATACATACCCCCTATTACCTACCTAACCGTCCCGCGTCGTTTCCGGTCGAAATCCCACATAAAAAACGCATTTTCGTCCTTCTGCCTACACTTTGTCTTTACTAGAGAATTCACCTAACCGAGCTCGCTCTCCCATACATTATCGAATTTTGAAATTTCTAATTCTACCTGACCAGCTCAAATTCGCTTCTATCGTGTCCCAGCAGCCCTCAGCTAACCTGTAAAAGAAAATTAATAAGGATTAATAGCAGTTTTCTACGTTTTTTCAACTTTTTAGAATTTTTGTCTCTGAAAATCGTCCAAATAATAGTCAATTCGGTAGTTTTTCGAAAATTTTCTCAGGACAAGTACCCTCGTTTTTGCTAAAAATCGTCAATACATACCCCCTATTACCTACCCTAACCGTCCCGCGTCGTTTCCGGTCGAAATCCCACATAAAAAACGCATTTTCGTCCTTCTGCCTACACTTTGTCTTTACTAGAGAATTCACCTAACCGAGCTCGCTCTCCCATACATTATCGAATTTTGAAATTTCTAATTCTACCTGACCAGCTCAAATTCGCTTCTATCGTGTCCCAGCAGCCCTCAGCTAACCTGTAAAAGAAAATTAATAAGGATTAATAGCAGTTTTCTACGTTTTTTCAACTTTTTAGAATTTTTGTCTCTGAAAATCGTCCAAATAATAGTCAATTCGGTAGTTTTTCGAAAATTTTCTCAGGACAAGTACCCTCGTTTTTGCTAAAAATCGTCAATACATACCCCCTATTACCTACCCTAACCGTCCCGCGTCGTTTCCGGTCGAAATCCCACATAAAAACGCATTTTCGTCCTTCTGCCTACACTTTGTCTTTACTAGAGAATTCACCTAACCGAGCTCGCTCTCCCATACATTATCGAATTTTGAAATTTCTAATTCTACCTGACCAGCTCAAATTCGCTTCTATCGTGTCCCAGCAGCCCTCAGCTAACCTGTAAAAGAAAATTAATAAGGATTAATAGCAGTTTTCTACGTTTTTTCAACTTTTTAGAATTTTTGTCTCTGAAAATCGTCCAAATAATAGTCAATTCGGTAGTTTTTCGAAAATTTTCTCAGGACAAGTACCCTCGTTTTTGCTAAAAATCGTCAATACATACCCCCTATTACCTACCCTAACCGTCCCGCGTCGTTTCCGGTCGAAATCCCACATAAAAAACGCATTTTCGTCCTTCTGCCTACACTTTGTCTTTACTAGAGAATTCACCTAACCGAGCTCGCTCTCCCATACATTATCGAATTTTGAAATTTCTAATTCTACCTGACCAGCTCAAATTCGCTTCTATCGTGTCCCAGCAGCCCTCAGCTAACCTGTAAAAGAAAATTAATAAGGATTAATAGCAGTTTTCTACGTTTTTTCAACTTTTTAGAATTTTTGTCTCTGAAAATCGTCCAAATAATAGTCAATTCGGTAGTTTTTCGAAAATTTTCTCAGGACAAGTACCCTCGTTTTTGCTAAAAATCGTCAATACATACCCCCTATTACCTACCCTAACCGTCCCGCGTCGTTTCCGGTCGAAATCCCACATAAAAAACGCATTTTCGTCCTTCTGCCTACACTTTGTCTTTACTAGAGAATTCACCTAACCGAGCTCGCTCTCCCATACATTATCGAATTTTGAAATTTCTAATTCTACCTGACCAGCTCAAATTCGCTTCTATCGTGTCCCAGCAGCCCTCAGCTAACCTGTAAAAGAAAATTAATAAGGATTAATAGCAGTTTTCTACGTTTTTTCAACTTTTTAGAATTTTGTCTCTGAAAATCGTCCAAATAATAGTCAATTCGGGTAGTTTTTCGAAAATTTTCTCAGGACAAGTACCCTCGTTTTTGCTAAAAATCGTCAATACATACCCCCTATTACCTACCCTAACCGTCCCGCGTCGTTTCCGGTCGAAATCCACATAAAAAACGCATTTTCGTCCTTCTGCCTACACTTTGTCTTTACTAGAGAATTCACCTAACCGAGCTCGCTCTCCCATACATTATCGAATTTTGAAATTTCTAATTCTACCTGACCAGCTCAAATTCGCTTCTATCGTGTCCCAGCAGCCCTCAGCTAACCTGTAAAAGAAATTAATAAGGATTAATAGCAGTTTTCTACGTTTTTTCAACTTTTTAGAATTTTTGTCTCTGAAAATCGTCCAAATAATAGTCAATTCGGTAGTTTTTCGAAAATTTTCTCAGGACAAGTACCCTCGTTTTTGCTAAAAATCGTCAATACATACCCCCTATTACCTACCCTAACCGTCCCGCGTCGTTTCCGGTCGAAATCCCACATAAAAAACGCATTTTCGTCCCTTCTGCCTACACTTTGTCTTTACTAGAGAATTCACCTAACCGAGCTCGCTCTCCCATACATTATCGAATTTTGAAATTTCTAATTCTACCTGACCAGCTCAAATTCGCTTCTATCGTGTCCCAGCAGCCCTCAGCTAACCTGTAAAAGAAATTAATAAGGATTAATAGCAGTTTTCTACGTTTTTTCAACTTTTTAGAATTTTTGTCTCTGAAAATCGTCCAAATAATAGTCAATTCGGTAGTTTTTCGAAAATTTTCTCAGGACAAGTACCCTCGTTTTTGCTAAAAATCGTCAATACATACCCCTATTACCTACCCTAACCGTCCCGCGTCGTTTCCGGTCGAAATCCCACATAAAAAACGCATTTTCGTCCTCTGCCTACACTTTGTCTTTACTAGAGAATTCACCTAACCGAGCTCGCTCTCCCATACATTATCGAATTTTGAAATTTCTAATTCTACCTGACCAGCTCAAATTCGCTTCTATCGTGTCCCAGCAGCCCTCAGCTAACCTGTAAAAGAAAATTAATAAGGATTAATAGCAGTTTTCTACGTTTTTTCAACTTTTTAGAATTTTTGTCTCTGAAATCGTCCAAATAATAGTCAATTCGGTAGTTTTTCGAAAATTTTCTCAGGACAAGTACCCTCGTTTTTGCTAAAAATCGTCAATACATACCCCCTATTACCTACCCTAACCGTCCCGCGTCGTTTCCGGTCGAAATCCCACATAAAAAACGCATTTTCGTCCTTCTGCCTACACTTTGTCTTTACTAGAGAATTCACCTAACCGAGCTCGCTCTCCCATACATTATCGAATTTTGAAATTTCTAATTCTACCTGACCAGCTCAAATTCGCTTCTATCGTGTCCCAGCAGCCCTCAGCTAACCTGTAAAAGAAAATTAATAAGGATTAATAGCAGTTTTCTACGTTTTTTCAACTTTTTAGAATTTTTGTCTCTGAAAATCGTCCAAATAATAGTCAATTCGGTAGTTTTTCGAAAATTTTCTCAGGACAAGTACCCTCGTTTTTGCTAAAAATCGTCAATACATACCCCCTATTACCTACCCTAACCGTCCCGCGTCGTTTCCGGTCGAAATCCCACATAAAAAACGCATTTTCGTCCTTCTGCCTACACTTTGTCTTTACTAGAGAATTCACCTAACCGAGCTCGCTCTCCCATACATTATCGAATTTTGAAATTTCTAATTCTACCTGACCAGCTCAAATTCGCTTCTATCGTGTCCCAGCAGCCCTCAGCTAACCTGTAAAAGAAAATTAATAAGGATTAATAGCAGTTTTCTACGTTTTTTCAACTTTTTAGAATTTTTGTCTCTGAAAATCGTCCAAATAATAGTCAATTCGGTAGTTTTTCGAAAATTTTCTCAGGACAAGTACCCTCGTTTTTGCTAAAAATCGTCAATACATACCCCCTATTACCTACCCTAACCGTCCCGCGTCGTTTCCGGTCGAAATCCCACATAAAAAACGCATTTTCGTCCTTCTGCCTACACTTTGTCTTTACTAGAGAATTCACCTAACCGAGCTCGCTCTCCCATACATTATCGAATTTTGAAATTTCTAATTCTACCTGACCAGCTCAAATTCGCTTCTATCGTGTCCCAGCAGCCCTCAGCTAACCTGTAAAAGAAAATTAATAAGGATTAATAGCAGTTTTCTACGTTTTTTCAACTTTTTAGAATTTTTGTCTCTGAAAATCGTCAAATAATAGTCAATTCGGTAGTTTTTCGAAAATTTTCTCAGGACAAGTACCCTCGTTTTTGCTAAAAATCGTCAATACATACCCCCTATTACCTACCCTAACCGTCCCGCGTCGTTTCCGGTCGAAATCCCACATAAAAAACGCATTTTCGTCCTTCTGCCTACACTTTGTCTTTACTAGAGAATTCACCTAACCGAGCTCGCTCTCCCATACATTATCGAATTTTGAAATTTCTAATTCTACCTGACCAGCTCAAATTCGCTTCTATCGTGTCCCAGCAGCCCTCAGCTAACCTGTAAAAGAAAATTAATAAGGATTAATAGCAGTTTTCTACGTTTTTTCAACTTTTTAGAATTTTTGTCTCTGAAAATCGTCCAAATAATAGTCAATTCGGTAGTTTTTCGAAAATTTTCTCAGGACAAGTACCCTCGTTTTTGCTAAAAATCGTCAATACATACCCCCTATTACCTACCCTAACCGTCCCGCGTCGTTTCCGGTCGAAATCCCACATAAAAAACGCATTTTCGTCCTTCTGCCTACACTTTGTCTTTACTAGAGAATTCACCTAACCGAGCTCGCTCTCCCATACATTATCGAATTTTGAAATTTCTAATTCTACCTGACCAGCTCAAATTCGCTTCTATCGTGTCCCAGCAGCCCTCAGCTAACCTGTAAAAGAAAATTAATAAGGATTAATAGCAGTTTTCTACGTTTTTTTCAACTTTTTAGAATTTTTGTCTCTGAAAATCGTCCAAATAATAGTCAATTCGGTAGTTTTTCGAAAATTTTCTCAGGACAAGTACCCTCGTTTTGCTAAAAATCGTCAATACATACCCCCTATTACCTACCCTAACCGTCCCGCGTCGTTTCCGGTCGAAATCCCACATAAAAAACGCATTTTCGTCCTTCTGCCTACACTTTGTCTTTACTAGAGAATTCACCTAACCGAGCTCGCTCTCCCATACATTATCGAATTTTGAAATTTCTAATTCTACCTGACCAGCTCAAATTCGCTTCTATCGTGTCCCAGCAGCCCTCAGCTAACCTGTAAAAGAAAATTAATAAGGATTAATAGCAGTTTTTCTACGTTTTTTCAACTTTTTAGAATTTTTGTCTCTGAAAATCGTCCAAATAATAGTCAATTCGGTAGTTTTTCGAAAATTTTCTCAGGACAAGTACCCTCGTTTTTGCTAAAAATCGTCAATACATACCCCCTATTACCTACCCTAACCGTCCCGCGTCGTTTCCGGTCGAAATCCCACATAAAAAACGCATTTCGTCCTTCTGCCTACACTTTGTCTTTACTAGAGAATTCACCTAACCGAGCTCGCTCTCCCATACATTATCGAATTTTGAAATTTCTAATTCTACCTGACCAGCTCAAATTCGCTTCTATCGTGTCCCAGCAGCCCTCAGCTAACCTGTAAAAGAAAATTAATAAGGATTAATAGCAGTTTTCTACGTTTTTTCAACTTTTTAGAATTTTTGTCTCTGAAAATCGTCCAAATAATAGTCAATTCGGTAGTTTTTCGAAAATTTTCTCAGGACAAGTACCCTCGTTTTTTGCTAAAAATCGTCAATACATACCCCCCTATTACCTACCCTAACCGTCCGCGTCGTTTCCGGTCGAAATCCCACATAAAAAACGCATTTTCGTCCTTCTGCCTACACTTTGTCTTTACTAGAGAATTCACCTAACCGAGCTCGCTCTCCCATACATTATCGAATTTTGAAATTTCTAATTCTACCTGACCAGCTCAAATTCGCTTCTATCGTGTCCCAGCAGCCCTCAGCTAACCTGTAAAAGAAAATTAATAAGGATTAATAGCAGTTTTCTACGTTTTTCAACTTTTTAGAATTTTTGTCTCTGAAAATCGTCCAAATAATAGTCAATTCGGTAGTTTTTCGAAAATTTTCTCAGGACAAGTACCCTCGTTTTGCTAAAAATCGTCAATACATACCCCCTATTACCTACCCTAACCGTCCCGCGTCGTTTCCGGTCGAAATCCCACATAAAAAACGCATTTTCGTCCTTCTGCCTACACTTTGTCTTTACTAGAGAATTCACCTAACCGAGCTCGCTCTCCCATACATTATCGAATTTTGAAATTTCTAATTCTACCTGACCAGCTCAAATTCGCTTCTATCGTGTCCCAGCAGCCCTCAGCTAACCTGTAAAAGAAAATTAATAAGGATTAATAGCAGTTTTCTACGTTTTTCAACTTTTTAGAATTTTTGTCTCTGAAATCGTCCAAATAATAGTCAATTCGGTAGTTTTTCGAAAATTTTCTCAGGACAAGTACCCTCGTTTTGCTAAAAATCGTCAATACATACCCCTATTACCTACCCTAACCGTCCCGCGTCGTTTCCGGTCGAAATCCCACATAAAAAACGCATTTTCGTCCTTCTGCCTACACTTTGTCTTTACTAGAGAATTCACCTAACCGAGCTCGCTCTCCCATACATTATCGAATTTTGAAATTTCTAATTCTACCTGACCAGCTCAAATTCGCTTCTATCGTGTCCCAGCAGCCCTCAGCTAACCTGTAAAAGAAAATTAATAAGGATTAATAGCAGTTTTCTACGTTTTTTCAACTTTTTAGAATTTTTGTCTCTGAAAATCGTCCAAATAATAGTCAATTCGGTAGTTTTTCGAAAATTTTCTCAGGACAAGTACCCTCGTTTTGCTAAAAATCGTCAATACATACCCCCTATTACCTACCCTAACCGTCCCGCGTCGTTTCCGGTCGAAATCCCACATAAAAAACGCATTTTCGTCCTTCTGCCTACACTTTGTCTTTACTAGAGAATTCACCTAACCGAGCTCGCTCTCCCATACATTATCGAATTTTGAAATTTCTAATTCTACCTGACCAGCTCAAATTCGCTTCTATCGTGTCCCAGCAGCCCTCAGCTAACCTGTAAAAGAAAATTAATAAGGATTAATAGCAGTTTTCTACGTTTTTTTCAACTTTTTAGAATTTTTGTCTCTGAAAATCGTCCAAATAATAGTCAATTCGGTAGTTTTTCGAAATTTTCTCAGGACAAGTACCCTCGTTTTTGCTAAAAATCGTCAATACATACCCCCTATTACCTACCCTAACCGTCCCGCGTCGTTTCCGGTCGAAATCCCACATAAAAAACGCATTTTCGTCTTCTGCTACACTTTGTCTTTACTAGAGAATTCACCTAACCGAGCTCGCTCTCCCATACATTATCGAATTTTGAAATTTCTAATTCTACCTGACCAGCTCAAATTCGCTTCTATCGTGTCCCAGCAGCCCTCAGCTAACCTGTAAAAGAAAATTAATAAGGATTAATAGCAGTTTTCTACGTTTTTTCAACTTTTTAGAATTTTTGTCTCTGAAAATCGTCCAAATAATAGTCAATTCGGTAGTTTTTCGAAAATTTTTCTCAGGACAAGTACCCTCGTTTTTGCTAAAAATCGTCAATACATACCCCTATTACCTACCCTAACCGTCCCGCGTCGTTTCCGGTCGAAATCCCACATAAAAAACGCATTTCATCTGTCCGTCTGCCCCTTACACTTTGTCATTACTAGAGAATTCACCTAACCGAGCTCGCTCTCCCATACATTATCGAATTTTGAATTTCTAATTCTACCTGACCAT
>CASHTA010000014.1:0-30000 GCA_949358125.1 Idaea dimidiata
AAAAGTTGAAAAAACGTAAAAAACTGCTATTAATCCTTATGAATTTTCTTTTACAGGTAGCTGAGGGCTGGCTGGTACACGATAGAAGCGAATTTTGAGCTGGTCAGGTAGAATTAGAAATTTCAAAATTCGATAATGTATGGGAGAGCGAGCTCGGTTAGGTGAATTCTCTAGTAAAGACAAAGTGTAGGCAGAAGGACGAAAATGCGTTTTTTATGATAGATTTCGACGGAAACGACTCGGGACGATTAGGGTAGGTAGTAGGGGGTATGTATTGACGATTTTGAGCAAAAACGGGGGTACTTGTCCTGAGAAAAATTTGGAAAAACTACTGAATTGACTATTATTTGGACGATTTTCAGAGACAAAAATTTTAAAAAGTTGAAAAAACGTAAAAAAACTGCTATTAATCTTATGAATTTTCTTTTACAGTGTTAGCTGAGGGCTGCTGGTACACGATAGAAGCGAATTTGAGCTGGTCAGGTAGAATTAGAAATTTCAAAATTCGATAATGTATGGGAGAGCGAGCTCGGTTAGGTGAATTCTCTAGTAAAGACAAAGTGTAGGCAGAAGGACGAAAATGCGTTTTTTATGATAGATTTCGACCGGAAACGACTCGGGACGATTAGGGTAGGTAGTAGGGGGTATGTATTGACGATTTTGAGCAAAAACGGGGTACTTGTCCTGAGAAAAATTTGGAAAAACTACTGAATTGACTATTATTTGGACGATTTTCAGAGACAAAAATTTTAAAAAGTTGAAAAAACGTAAAAAACTGCTATTAATCCTTATGAATTTTCTTTTACAGGTTAGCTGAGGGCTGCTGGTACACGATAGAAGCGAATTTGAGCTGGTCAGGTAGAATTAGAAATTTCAAAATTCGATAATGTATGGGAGAGCGAGCTCGGTTAGGTGAATTCTCTAGTAAAGACAAAGTGTAGGCAGAAGGACGAAAATGCGTTTTTTATGATAGATTTCGACCGGAAACGACTCGGGACGATTAGGGTAGGTAGTAGGGGGTATGTATTGACGATTTTGAGCAAAAACGGGGGTACTTGTCCTGAGAAAAATTTGGAAAAACTACTGAATTGACTATTATTTGGACGATTTTCAGAGACAAAAATTTTAAAAGTTGAAAAAACGTAAAAAACTGCTATTAATCCTTATGAATTTTCTTTTACAGGTTAGCTGAGGGCTGCTGGTACACGATAGAAGCGAATTTGAGCTGGGGTCAGGTAGAATTAGAAATTTCAAAATTCGATAATGTATGGGGAGAGCGAGCTCGGTTAGGTGAATTCTCTAGTAAAGACAAAGTGTAGGCAGAAGGACGAAAATGCGTTTTTTATGATAGATTTCGACCGGAAACGACTCGGGACGATTAGGGTAGGTAGTAGGGGGTATGTATTGACGATTTTGAGCAAAAACGGGGGTACTTGTCCTGAGAAAAATTTGGAAAAACTACTGAATTGACTATTATTTGGACGATTTTCAGAGACAAAAATTTTAAAAAGTGAAAAAACGTAAAAACTGCTATTAATCCTTATGAATTTTCTTTTACAGGTTAGCTGAGGGCTGCTGGTACAACGATAGAAGCGAATTTGAGCTGGTCAGGTAGAATTAGAAATTTTCAAAATTCGATAATGTATGGGAGAGCGAGCTCGGTTAGGTGAATTCTCTAGTAAAGACAAAGTGTAGGCAGAAGGACGAAAATGCGTTTTTTTATGATAGATTTCGACCGGAAACGACTCGGGACGATTAGGGTAGGTAGTAGGGGGTATGTATTGACGATTTTGAGCAAAAACGGGGGTACTTGTCCTGAGAAAAATTTGGAAAAACTACTGAATTGACTATTATTTGGACGATTTTCAGAGACAAAAATTTTAAAAAGTTGAAAAAACGTAAAAAACTGCTATTAATCCTTATGAATTTTCTTTTACAGGTTAGCTGAGGGCTGCTGGTACACGATAGAAGCGAATTTGAGCTGGTCAGGTAGAATTAGAAATTTCAAAATTCGATAATGTATGGGAGAGCGAGCTCGGTTAGGTGAATTCTCTAGTAAAGACAAAGTGTAGGCAGAAGGACGAAAATGCGTTTTTTATGATAGATTTCGACCGGAAACGACTCGGGACGATTAGGGTAGGTAGTAGGGGGTATGTATTGAACGATTTTGAGCAAAAACGGGGGTACTTGTCCTGAGAAAAATTTGGAAAAACTACTGAATTGACTATTATTTGGACGATTTTCAGAGACAAAAATTTTAAAAAGTTGAAAAAACGTAAAAAACTGCTATTAATCCTTATGAATTTTCTTTTACAGGTTAGCTGAGGGCTGCTGGTACACGATAGAAGCGAATTTGAGCTGGTCAGGTAGAATTAGAAATTTCAAAATTCGATAATGTATGGGAGAGCGAGCTCGGTTAGGTGAATTCTCTAGTAAAGACAAAGTGTAGGCAGAAGGACGAAAATGCGTTTTTATGATAGATTTCGACCGGAAAACGACTCGGGACGATTAGGGTAGGTAGTAGGGGGTATGTATTGACGATTTTGAGCAAAAACGGGGGTACTTGTCCTGAGAAAAATTTGGAAAAACTACTGAATTGACTATTATTTGGACGATTTTCAGAGACAAAAATTTTAAAAAGTTGAAAAAACGTAAAAAACTGCTATTAATCCTTATGAATTTTCTTTTACAGGTTAGCTGAGGGCTGCTGGTACACGATAGAAGCGAATTTGAGCTGGTCAGGTAGAATTAGAAATTTCAAAATTCGATAATGTATGGGAGAGCGAGCTCGGTTAGGTGAATTCTCTAGTAAAGACAAAGTGTAGGCAGAAGGACGAAAATGCGTTTTTTATGATAGATTTCGACCGGAAACGACTCGGGACGATTAGGGTAGGTAGTAGGGGGTATGTATTGACGATTTTGAGCAAAAACGGGGGTACTTGTCCTGAGAAAAATTTGGAAAAACTACTGAATTGACTATTATTTGGACGATTTTCAGAGACAAAAATTTTAAAAAGTTGAAAAAACGTAAAAAACTGCTATTAATCCTTATGAATTTTCTTTTACAGGTTAGCTGAGGGCTGCTGGTACACGATAGAAGCGAATTTGAGCTGGTCAGGTAGAATTAGAAATTTCAAAATTCGACAAAGTGTAGGCAGAAAGGACGAAAATGCGTTTTTTTATGATAGATTTCGACCGGAAAAACGACTCGGGGACGATTAGGGTAGGTAGTAGGGGGTATGTATTGACGATTTTGAGCAAAAACGGGGGTACTTGTCCTGAGAAAAATTTGGAAAAACTACTGAATTGACTATTATTTGGACGATTTTCAGAGACAAAAATTTTAAAAAGTTGAAAAAAAACGTAAAAAACTGCTATTAATCCTTATGAATTTTCTTTTACAGGTTAGCTGAGGGCTTGCTGGTACACGATAGAAGCGAATTTGAGCTGGTCAGGTAGAATTAGAAATTTCAAAATTCGATAATGTATGGGAGAGCGAGCTCGGTTAGGTGAATTCTCTAGTAAAGACAAAGTGTAGGCAGAAGGACGAAAATGCGTTTTTTTATGATAGATTTCGACCGGAAACGACTCGGGACGATTAGGGTAGGTAGTAGGGGGGTATGTATTGACGATTTTGAGCAAAAACGGGGGTACTTGTCCTGAGAAAAATTTGGAAAAAACTACTGAATTGACTATTATTTGGGACGATTTTCAGAGACAAAAATTTTAAAAAGTTGAAAAAACGTAAAAAACTGCTATTAATCCTTATGAATTTTCTTTTACAGGTTAGCTGAGGGCTGCTGGTACACGATAGAAGCGAATTTGAGCTGGTCAGGTAGAATTAGAAATTTCAAAATTCGATAATGTATGGGAGAGCGAGCTCGGTTAGGTGAATTCTCTAGTAAAGACAAAGTGTAGCAGAAGGACGAAAAATGCGTTTTTTTATGATAGATTTCGACCGGAAACGACTCGGGACGATTAGGGTAGGTAGTAGGGGGTATGTATTGACGATTTTTGAGCAAAAACGGGGGGTACTTGTCCTGAGAAAAATTTGGAAAAACTACTGAATTGACTATTATTTGGACGATTTTCAGAGACAAAAATTTTAAAAAGTTGAAAAAAACGTAAAAAACTGCTATTAATCCTTATGAATTTTCTTTTACAGGTTAGCTGAGGGCTGCTGGTACACGATAGAAGCGAATTTGAGCTGGTCAGGTAGAATTAGAAATTTCAAAATTCGATAATGTATGGGAGAGCGAGCTCGGTTAGGTGAATTCTCTAGTAAAGGACAAAGTGTAGGCAGAAGGACGAAAATGCGTTTTTTTATGATAGATTTCGACCGGAAAACGGACTCGGGACGATTAGGGTAGGTAGTAGGGGGTATGTATTGACGATTTTGAGCAAAAACGGGGGGTACTTGTCCTGAGAAAAATTTGGAAAAAACTACTGAATTGACTATTATTTGGACCGATTTTCAGAGACAAAAATTTTAAAAAGTTGAAAAAACGTAAAAAAACTGCTATTAATCCTTATGAATTTTCTTTTACAGGTTAGCTGAGGGCTGCTGGTACACGATAGAAGCGAATTTGAGCTGGTCAGGTAGAATTAGAAATTTCAAAATTCGATAATGTATGGGGAGAGCGAGCTCGGTTAGGTGAATTCTCTAGTAAAGACAAAGTGTAGGCAGAAGGACGAAAATGCGTTTTTTTATGATAGATTTCGACCGGAAACGACTCGGGACGATTAGGGTAGGTAGTAGGGGGTATGTATTGACGATTTTGAGCAAAAACGGGGGTACTTGTCCTGAGAAAAATTTGGAAAAACTACTGAATTGACTATTATTTGGACGATTTTCAGAGACAAAAAATTTTAAAAAGTTGAAAAAACGTAAAAAAACTGCTATTAATCCTTATGAATTTTCTTTTACAGGTTAGCTGAGGGCTGCTGGTACACGATAGAAGCGAATTTGAGCTGGTCAGGTAGAATTAGAAATTTCAAAATTCGATAATGTATGGGAGAGCGAGCTCGGTTAGGTGAATTCTCTAGTAAAGACAAAGTGTAGGCAGAAGGACGAAAAATGCGTTTTTTATGATAGATTTCGACCGGAAACGACTCGGGACGATTAGGGTAGGTAGTAGGGGGTATGTAATGACGATTTTGAGCAAAAAACGGGGGTTACTTGTCCTGAGAAAAATTTGGAAAAAACTACTGAATTGGACTATTATTTGGACGATTTTCAGAGACAAAAATTTTAAAAAGTTGAAAAAAACGTAAAAAAACTGCTATTAATCCTTATGAATTTTCTTTTACAGGTTAGCTGAGGGCTGCTGGTACACGATAGAAGCGAATTTGAGCTGGTCAGGTAGAATTAGAAATTTCAAAATTCGATAATGTATGGGAGAGCGAGCTCGGTTAGGTGAATTCTCTAGTAAAGACCAAAGTGTAGGCAGAAGGACGAAAAATGCGTTTTTTTATGATAGATTTCGACCGGAAACGACTCGGGACGATTAGGGTAGGTAGTAGGGGGTATGTATTGACGATTTTTGAGCAAAAACGGGGGGTACTTGTCCTGAGAAAAATTTGGAAAAACTACTGAATTGACTATTATTTGGACGATTTTCAGAGACAAAAATTTTAAAAAGTTGAAAAAAAACGTAAAAAAACTGCTATTAATCCTTATGAATTTTCTTTTACAGGTTAGCTGAGGGCTGCTGGTACACGATAGAAGCGAATTTGAGCTGGTCAGGTAGAATTAGGAAATTTCAAAATTCGATAATGTATGGGAGAGCGAGCTCGGTTAGGTGAATTCTCTAGTAAAGACAAAGTGTAGGCAGAAGGACGAAAATGCGTTTTTTATGATAGATTTCGACCGGAAACGACTCGGGACGATTAGGGTAGGTAGTAGGGGGTATGTATTGACGATTTTGAGCAAAAACGGGGGTACTTGTCCTGAGAAAAAAAATTTGGAAAAACTACTGAATTGACTATTATTTGGACGATTTTCAGAGACAAAAATTTTAAAAAGTTGAAAAAACGTAAAAAACTGCTATTAATCCTTATGAATTTTCTTTTACAGGTTAGCTGAGGGCTGCTGGTACACGATAGAAGCGAATTTGAGCTGGTCAGGTAGAATTAGAAATTTCAAAATTCGATAATGTATGGGAGAGCGAGCTCGGTTAGGTGAATTCTCTAGTAAAGACAAAGTGTAGGCAGAAGGACGAAAATGCGTTTTTTATGATAGATTTCGACCGGAAACGACTCGGACGATTAGGGTAGGTAGTAGGGGGTATGTATTGACGATTTTGAGCAAAAACGGGGGTACTTGTCCTGAGAAAAATTTGGAAAAACTACTGAATTGACTATTATTTGGACGATTTTCAGAGACAAAAATTTTAAAAAGTTGAAAAAACGTAAAAAACTGCTATTAATCCTTATGAATTTTCTTTTACAGGTTAGCTGAGGGCTGCTGGTACACGATAGAAGCGAATTTGAGCTGGTCAGGTAGAATTAGAAATTTCAAAATTCGATAATGTATGGGAGAGCGAGCTCGGTTAGGTGAATTCTCTAGTAAAGACAAAGTGTAGGCAGAAGGACGAAAATGCGTTTTTTATGATAGATTTCGACCGGAAACGACTCGGGACGATTAGGGTAGGTAGTAGGGGGTATGTATTGACGATTTTGAGCAAAAACGGGGGTACTTGTCCTGAGAAAAATTTGGAAAAACTACTGAATTGACTATTATTTGGACGATTTTCAGAGACAAAAATTTTAAAAAGTTGAAAAAACGTAAAAAACTGCTATTAATCCTTATGAATTTTCTTTTACAGGTTAGCTGAGGGCTGCTGGTACACGATAGAAGCGAATTTGAGCTGGTCAGGTAGAATTAGAAATTTCAAAATTCGATAATGTATGGGAGAGCGAGCTCGGTTAGGTGAATTCTCTAGTAAAGACAAAGTGTAGGCAGAAGGACGAAAATGCGTTTTTTATGATAGATTTCGACCGGAAACGACTCGGGACGATTAGGGTAGGTAGTAGGGGGTATGTATTGACGATTTTGAGCAAAAACGGGGGTACTTGTCCTGAGAAAAATTTGGAAAAACTACTGAATTGACTATTATTTGGACGATTTTCAGAGACAAAAATTTTAAAAAGTTGAAAAAACGTAAAAAACTGCTATTAATCCTTATGAATTTTCTTTTACAGGTTAGCTGAGGGCTGCTGGTACACGATAGAAGCGAATTTGAGCTGGTCAGGTAGAATTAGAAATTTCAAAATTCGATAATGTATGGGAGAGCGAGCTCGGTTAGGTGAATTCTCTAGTAAAGACAAAGTGTAGGCAGAAGGACGAAAATGCGTTTTTTATGATAGATTTCGACCGGAAACGACTCGGGACGATTAGGGTAGGTAGTAGGGGGTATGTATTGACGATTTTGAGCAAAAACGGGGGTACTTGTCCTGAGAAAAATTTGGAAAAACTACTGAATTGACTATTATTTGGACGATTTTCAGAGACAAAAATTTTAAAAAGTTGAAAAAACGTAAAAAACTGCTATTAATCCTTATGAATTTTCTTTTACAGGTTAGCTGAGGGCTGCTGGTACACGATAGAAGCGAATTTGAGCTGGTCAGGTAGAATTAGAAATTTCAAAATTCGATAATGTATGGGAGAGCGAGCTCGGTTAGGTGAATTCTCTAGTAAAGACAAAGTGTAGGCAGAAGGACGAAAATGCGTTTTTTATGATAGATTTCGACCGGAAACGACTCGGGACGATTAGGGTAGGTAGTAGGGGGTATGTATTGACGATTTTGAGCAAAAACGGGGGTACTTGTCCTGAGAAAAATTTGGAAAAACTACTGAATTGACTATTATTTGGACGATTTTCAGAGACAAAAATTTTAAAAAGTTGAAAAAACGTAAAAAACTGCTATTAATCCTTATGAATTTTCTTTTACAGGTTAGCTGAGGGCTGCTGGTACACGATAGAAGCGAATTTGAGCTGGTCAGGTAGAATTAGAAATTTCAAAATTCGATAATGTATGGGAGAGCGAGCTCGGTTAGGTGAATTCTCTAGTAAAGACAAAGTGTAGGCAGAAGGACGAAAATGCGTTTTTTATGATAGATTTCGACCGGAAACGACTCGGGACGATTAGGGTAGGTAGTAGGGGGTATGTATTGACGATTTTGAGCAAAAACGGGGGTACTTGTCCTGAGAAAAATTTGGAAAAACTACTGAATTGACTATTATTTGGACGATTTTCAGAGACAAAAATTTTAAAAAGTTGAAAAAACGTAAAAAACTGCTATTAATCCTTATGAATTTTCTTTTACAGGTTAGCTGAGGGCTGCTGGTACACGATAGAAGCGAATTTGAGCTGGTCAGGTAGAATTAGAAATTTCAAAATTCGATAATGTATGGGAGAGCGAGCTCGGTTAGGTGAATTCTCTAGTAAAGACAAAGTGTAGGCAGAAGGACGAAAATGCGTTTTTTATGATAGATTTCGACCGGAAACGACTCGGGACGATTAGGGTAGGTAGTAGGGGGTATGTATTGACGATTTTGAGCAAAAACGGGGGTACTTGTCCTGAGAAAAATTTGGAAAAACTACTGAATTGACTATTATTTGGACGATTTTCAGAGACAAAAATTTTAAAAAGTTGAAAAAACGTAAAAAACTGCTATTAATCCTTATGAATTTTCTTTTACAGGTTAGCTGAGGGCTGCTGGTACACGATAGAAGCGAATTTGAGCTGGTCAGGTAGAATTAGAAATTTCAAAATTCGATAATGTATGGGAGAGCGAGCTCGGTTAGGTGAATTCTCTAGTAAAGACAAAGTGTAGGCAGAAGGACGAAAATGCGTTTTTTATGATAGATTTCGACCGGAAACGACTCGGGACGATTAGGGTAGGTAGTAGGGGGTATGTATTGACGATTTTGAGCAAAAACGGGGGTACTTGTCCTGAGAAAAATTTGGAAAAACTACTGAATTGACTATTATTTGGACGATTTTCAGAGACAAAAATTTTAAAAAGTTGAAAAAACGTAAAAAACTGCTATTAATCCTTATGAATTTTCTTTTACAGGTTAGCTGAGGGCTGCTGGTACACGATAGAAGCGAATTTGAGCTGGTCAGGTAGAATTAGAAATTTCAAAATTCGATAATGTATGGGAGAGCGAGCTCGGTTAGGTGAATTCTCTAGTAAAGACAAAGTGTAGGCAGAAGGACGAAAATGCGTTTTTTATGATAGATTTCGACCGGAAACGACTCGGGACGATTAGGGTAGGTAGTAGGGGGTATGTATTGACGATTTTGAGCAAAAACGGGGGTACTTGTCCTGAGAAAAATTTGGAAAAACTACTGAATTGACTATTATTTGGACGATTTTCAGAGACAAAAATTTTAAAAAGTTGAAAAAACGTAAAAAACTGCTATTAATCCTTATGAATTTTCTTTTACAGGTTAGCTGAGGGCTGCTGGTACACGATAGAAGCGAATTTGAGCTGGTCAGGTAGAATTAGAAATTTCAAAATTCGATAATGTATGGGAGAGCGAGCTCGGTTAGGTGAATTCTCTAGTAAAGACAAAGTGTAGGCAGAAGGACGAAAATGCGTTTTTTATGATAGATTTCGACCGGAAACGACTCGGGACGATTAGGGTAGGTAGTAGGGGGTATGTATTGACGATTTTGAGCAAAAACGGGGGTACTTGTCCTGAGAAAAATTTGGAAAAACTACTGAATTGACTATTATTTGGACGATTTTCAGAGACAAAAATTTTAAAAAGTTGAAAAAACGTAAAAAACTGCTATTAATCCTTATGAATTTTCTTTTACAGGTTAGCTGAGGGCTGCTGGTACACGATAGAAGCGAATTTGAGCTGGTCAGGTAGAATTAGAAATTTCAAAATTCGATAATGTATGGGAGAGCGAGCTCGGTTAGGTGAATTCTCTAGTAAAGACAAAGTGTAGGCAGAAGGACGAAAATGCGTTTTTTATGATAGATTTCGACCGGAAACGACTCGGGACGATTAGGGTAGGTAGTAGGGGGTATGTATTGACGATTTTGAGCAAAAACGGGGGTACTTGTCCTGAGAAAAATTTGGAAAAACTACTGAATTGACTATTATTTGGACGATTTTCAGAGACAAAAATTTTAAAAAGTTGAAAAAACGTAAAAAACTGCTATTAATCCTTATGAATTTTCTTTTACAGGTTAGCTGAGGGCTGCTGGTACACGATAGAAGCGAATTTGAGCTGGTCAGGTAGAATTAGAAATTTCAAAATTCGATAATGTATGGGAGAGCGAGCTCGGTTAGGTGAATTCTCTAGTAAAGACAAAGTGTAGGCAGAAGGACGAAAATGCGTTTTTTATGATAGATTTCGACCGGAAACGACTCGGGACGATTAGGGTAGGTAGTAGGGGGTATGTATTGACGATTTTGAGCAAAAACGGGGGTACTTGTCCTGAGAAAAATTTGGAAAAACTACTGAATTGACTATTATTTGGACGATTTTCAGAGACAAAAATTTTAAAAAGTTGAAAAAACGTAAAAAACTGCTATTAATCCTTATGAATTTTCTTTTACAGGTTAGCTGAGGGCTGCTGGTACACGATAGAAGCGAATTTGAGCTGGTCAGGTAGAATTAGAAATTTCAAAATTCGATAATGTATGGGAGAGCGAGCTCGGTTAGGTGAATTCTCTAGTAAAGACAAAGTGTAGGCAGAAGGACGAAAATGCGTTTTTTATGATAGATTTCGACCGGAAACGACTCGGGACGATTAGGGTAGGTAGTAGGGGGTATGTATTGACGATTTTGAGCAAAAACGGGGGTACTTGTCCTGAGAAAAATTTGGAAAAACTACTGAATTGACTATTATTTGGACGATTTTCAGAGACAAAAATTTTAAAAAGTTGAAAAAACGTAAAAAACTGCTATTAATCCTTATGAATTTTCTTTTACAGGTTAGCTGAGGGCTGCTGGTACACGATAGAAGCGAATTTGAGCTGGTCAGGTAGAATTAGAAATTTCAAAATTCGATAATGTATGGGAGAGCGAGCTCGGTTAGGTGAATTCTCTAGTAAAGACAAAGTGTAGGCAGAAGGACGAAAATGCGTTTTTTATGATAGATTTCGACCGGAAACGACTCGGGACGATTAGGGTAGGTAGTAGGGGGTATGTATTGACGATTTTGAGCAAAAACGGGGGTACTTGTCCTGAGAAAAATTTGGAAAAACTACTGAATTGACTATTATTTGGACGATTTTCAGAGACAAAAATTTTAAAAAGTTGAAAAAACGTAAAAAACTGCTATTAATCCTTATGAATTTTCTTTTACAGGTTAGCTGAGGGCTGCTGGTACACGATAGAAGCGAATTTGAGCTGGTCAGGTAGAATTAGAAATTTCAAAATTCGATAATGTATGGGAGAGCGAGCTCGGTTAGGTGAATTCTCTAGTAAAGACAAAGTGTAGGCAGAAGGAC
The DNA here is from genome assembly GCA_949358125.1 of Idaea dimidiata. Lineage (NCBI taxonomy): Eukaryota > Metazoa > Arthropoda > Insecta > Lepidoptera > Geometridae > Idaea > Idaea dimidiata. Next base: position 11,483 of record CASHTA010000014.1, read on the forward strand.
GAAAATGCGTTTTTTATGATAGATTTCGACCGGAAACGACTCGGGACGATTAGGGTAGGTAGTAGGGGGTATGTATTGACGATTTTGAGCAAAAACGGGGGTACTTGTCCTGAGAAAAATTTGGAAAAACTACTGAATTGACTATTATTTGGACGATTTTCAGAGACAAAAATTTTAAAAAGTTGAAAAAACGTAAAAAACTGCTATTAATCCTTATGAATTTTCTTTTACAGGTTAGCTGAGGGCTGCTGGTACACGATAGAAGCGAATTTGAGCTGGTCAGGTAGAATTAGAAATTTCAAAATTCGATAATGTATGGGAGAGCGAGCTCGGTTAGGTGAATTCTCTAGTAAAGACAAAGTGTAGGCAGAAGGACGAAAATGCGTTTTTTATGATAGATTTCGACCGGAAACGACTCGGGACGATTAGGGTAGGTAGTAGGGGGTATGTATTGACGATTTTGAGCAAAAACGGGGGTACTTGTCCTGAGAAAAATTTGGAAAAACTACTGAATTGACTATTATTTGGACGATTTTCAGAGACAAAAATTTTAAAAAGTTGAAAAAACGTAAAAAACTGCTATTAATCCTTATGAATTTTCTTTTACAGGTTAGCTGAGGGCTGCTGGTACACGATAGAAGCGAATTTGAGCTGGTCAGGTAGAATTAGAAATTTCAAAATTCGATAATGTATGGGAGAGCGAGCTCGGTTAGGTGAATTCTCTAGTAAAGACAAAGTGTAGGCAGAAGGACGAAAATGCGTTTTTTATGATAGATTTCGACCGGAAACGACTCGGGACGATTAGGGTAGGTAGTAGGGGGTATGTATTGACGATTTTGAGCAAAAACGGGGGTACTTGTCCTGAGAAAAATTTGGAAAAACTACTGAATTGACTATTATTTGGACGATTTTCAGAGACAAAAATTTTAAAAAGTTGAAAAAACGTAAAAAACTGCTATTAATCCTTATGAATTTTCTTTTACAGGTTAGCTGAGGGCTGCTGGTACACGATAGAAGCGAATTTGAGCTGGTCAGGTAGAATTAGAAATTTCAAAATTCGATAATGTATGGGAGAGCGAGCTCGGTTAGGTGAATTCTCTAGTAAAGACAAAGTGTAGGCAGAAGGACGAAAATGCGTTTTTTATGATAGATTTCGACCGGAAACGACTCGGGACGATTAGGGTAGGTAGTAGGGGGTATGTATTGACGATTTTGAGCAAAAACGGGGGTACTTGTCCTGAGAAAAATTTGGAAAAACTACTGAATTGACTATTATTTGGACGATTTTCAGAGACAAAAATTTTAAAAAGTTGAAAAAACGTAAAAAACTGCTATTAATCCTTATGAATTTTCTTTTACAGGTTAGCTGAGGGCTGCTGGTACACGATAGAAGCGAATTTGAGCTGGTCAGGTAGAATTAGAAATTTCAAAATTCGATAATGTATGGGAGAGCGAGCTCGGTTAGGTGAATTCTCTAGTAAAGACAAAGTGTAGGCAGAAGGACGAAAATGCGTTTTTTATGATAGATTTCGACCGGAAACGACTCGGGACGATTAGGGTAGGTAGTAGGGGGTATGTATTGACGATTTTGAGCAAAAACGGGGGTACTTGTCCTGAGAAAAATTTGGAAAAACTACTGAATTGACTATTATTTGGACGATTTTCAGAGACAAAAATTTTAAAAAGTTGAAAAAACGTAAAAAACTGCTATTAATCCTTATGAATTTTCTTTTACAGGTTAGCTGAGGGCTGCTGGTACACGATAGAAGCGAATTTGAGCTGGTCAGGTAGAATTAGAAATTTCAAAATTCGATAATGTATGGGAGAGCGAGCTCGGTTAGGTGAATTCTCTAGTAAAGACAAAGTGTAGGCAGAAGGACGAAAATGCGTTTTTTATGATAGATTTCGACCGGAAACGACTCGGGACGATTAGGGTAGGTAGTAGGGGGTATGTATTGACGATTTTGAGCAAAAACGGGGGTACTTGTCCTGAGAAAAATTTGGAAAAACTACTGAATTGACTATTATTTGGACGATTTTCAGAGACAAAAATTTTAAAAAGTTGAAAAAACGTAAAAAACTGCTATTAATCCTTATGAATTTTCTTTTACAGGTTAGCTGAGGGCTGCTGGTACACGATAGAAGCGAATTTGAGCTGGTCAGGTAGAATTAGAAATTTCAAAATTCGATAATGTATGGGAGAGCGAGCTCGGTTAGGTGAATTCTCTAGTAAAGACAAAGTGTAGGCAGAAGGACGAAAATGCGTTTTTTATGATAGATTTCGACCGGAAACGACTCGGGACGATTAGGGTAGGTAGTAGGGGGTATGTATTGACGATTTTGAGCAAAAACGGGGGTACTTGTCCTGAGAAAAATTTGGAAAAACTACTGAATTGACTATTATTTGGACGATTTTCAGAGACAAAAATTTTAAAAAGTTGAAAAAACGTAAAAAACTGCTATTAATCCTTATGAATTTTCTTTTACAGGTTAGCTGAGGGCTGCTGGTACACGATAGAAGCGAATTTGAGCTGGTCAGGTAGAATTAGAAATTTCAAAATTCGATAATGTATGGGAGAGCGAGCTCGGTTAGGTGAATTCTCTAGTAAAGACAAAGTGTAGGCAGAAGGACGAAAATGCGTTTTTTATGATAGATTTCGACCGGAAACGACTCGGGACGATTAGGGTAGGTAGTAGGGGGTATGTATTGACGATTTTGAGCAAAAACGGGGGTACTTGTCCTGAGAAAAATTTGGAAAAACTACTGAATTGACTATTATTTGGACGATTTTCAGAGACAAAAATTTTAAAAAGTTGAAAAAACGTAAAAAACTGCTATTAATCCTTATGAATTTTCTTTTACAGGTTAGCTGAGGGCTGCTGGTACACGATAGAAGCGAATTTGAGCTGGTCAGGTAGAATTAGAAATTTCAAAATTCGATAATGTATGGGAGAGCGAGCTCGGTTAGGTGAATTCTCTAGTAAAGACAAAGTGTAGGCAGAAGGACGAAAATGCGTTTTTTATGATAGATTTCGACCGGAAACGACTCGGGACGATTAGGGTAGGTAGTAGGGGGTATGTATTGACGATTTTGAGCAAAAACGGGGGTACTTGTCCTGAGAAAAATTTGGAAAAACTACTGAATTGACTATTATTTGGACGATTTTCAGAGACAAAAATTTTAAAAAGTTGAAAAAACGTAAAAAACTGCTATTAATCCTTATGAATTTTCTTTTACAGGTTAGCTGAGGGCTGCTGGTACACGATAGAAGCGAATTTGAGCTGGTCAGGTAGAATTAGAAATTTCAAAATTCGATAATGTATGGGAGAGCGAGCTCGGTTAGGTGAATTCTCTAGTAAAGACAAAGTGTAGGCAGAAGGACGAAAATGCGTTTTTTATGATAGATTTCGACCGGAAACGACTCGGGACGATTAGGGTAGGTAGTAGGGGGTATGTATTGACGATTTTGAGCAAAAACGGGGGTACTTGTCCTGAGAAAAATTTGGAAAAACTACTGAATTGACTATTATTTGGACGATTTTCAGAGACAAAAATTTTAAAAAGTTGAAAAAACGTAAAAAACTGCTATTAATCCTTATGAATTTTCTTTTACAGGTTAGCTGAGGGCTGCTGGTACACGATAGAAGCGAATTTGAGCTGGTCAGGTAGAATTAGAAATTTCAAAATTCGATAATGTATGGGAGAGCGAGCTCGGTTAGGTGAATTCTCTAGTAAAGACAAAGTGTAGGCAGAAGGACGAAAATGCGTTTTTTATGATAGATTTCGACCGGAAACGACTCGGGACGATTAGGGTAGGTAGTAGGGGGTATGTATTGACGATTTTGAGCAAAAACGGGGGTACTTGTCCTGAGAAAAATTTGGAAAAACTACTGAATTGACTATTATTTGGACGATTTTCAGAGACAAAAATTTTAAAAAGTTGAAAAAACGTAAAAAACTGCTATTAATCCTTATGAATTTTCTTTTACAGGTTAGCTGAGGGCTGCTGGTACACGATAGAAGCGAATTTGAGCTGGTCAGGTAGAATTAGAAATTTCAAAATTCGATAATGTATGGGAGAGCGAGCTCGGTTAGGTGAATTCTCTAGTAAAGACAAAGTGTAGGCAGAAGGACGAAAATGCGTTTTTTATGATAGATTTCGACCGGAAACGACTCGGGACGATTAGGGTAGGTAGTAGGGGGTATGTATTGACGATTTTGAGCAAAAACGGGGGTACTTGTCCTGAGAAAAATTTGGAAAAACTACTGAATTGACTATTATTTGGACGATTTTCAGAGACAAAAATTTTAAAAAGTTGAAAAAACGTAAAAAACTGCTATTAATCCTTATGAATTTTCTTTTACAGGTTAGCTGAGGGCTGCTGGTACACGATAGAAGCGAATTTGAGCTGGTCAGGTAGAATTAGAAATTTCAAAATTCGATAATGTATGGGAGAGCGAGCTCGGTTAGGTGAATTCTCTAGTAAAGACAAAGTGTAGGCAGAAGGACGAAAATGCGTTTTTTATGATAGATTTCGACCGGAAACGACTCGGGACGATTAGGGTAGGTAGTAGGGGGTATGTATTGACGATTTTGAGCAAAAACGGGGGTACTTGTCCTGAGAAAAATTTGGAAAAACTACTGAATTGACTATTATTTGGACGATTTTCAGAGACAAAAATTTTAAAAAGTTGAAAAAACGTAAAAAACTGCTATTAATCCTTATGAATTTTCTTTTACAGGTTAGCTGAGGGCTGCTGGTACACGATAGAAGCGAATTTGAGCTGGTCAGGTAGAATTAGAAATTTCAAAATTCGATAATGTATGGGAGAGCGAGCTCGGTTAGGTGAATTCTCTAGTAAAGACAAAGTGTAGGCAGAAGGACGAAAATGCGTTTTTTATGATAGATTTCGACCGGAAACGACTCGGGACGATTAGGGTAGGTAGTAGGGGGTATGTATTGACGATTTTGAGCAAAAACGGGGGTACTTGTCCTGAGAAAAATTTGGAAAAACTACTGAATTGACTATTATTTGGACGATTTTCAGAGACAAAAATTTTAAAAAGTTGAAAAAACGTAAAAAACTGCTATTAATCCTTATGAATTTTCTTTTACAGGTTAGCTGAGGGCTGCTGGTACACGATAGAAGCGAATTTGAGCTGGTCAGGTAGAATTAGAAATTTCAAAATTCGATAATGTATGGGAGAGCGAGCTCGGTTAGGTGAATTCTCTAGTAAAGACAAAGTGTAGGCAGAAGGACGAAAATGCGTTTTTTATGATAGATTTCGACCGGAAACGACTCGGGACGATTAGGGTAGGTAGTAGGGGGTATGTATTGACGATTTTGAGCAAAAACGGGGGTACTTGTCCTGAGAAAAATTTGGAAAAACTACTGAATTGACTATTATTTGGACGATTTTCAGAGACAAAAATTTTAAAAAGTTGAAAAAACGTAAAAAACTGCTATTAATCCTTATGAATTTTCTTTTACAGGTTAGCTGAGGGCTGCTGGTACACGATAGAAGCGAATTTGAGCTGGTCAGGTAGAATTAGAAATTTCAAAATTCGATAATGTATGGGAGAGCGAGCTCGGTTAGGTGAATTCTCTAGTAAAGACAAAGTGTAGGCAGAAGGACGAAAATGCGTTTTTTATGATAGATTTCGACCGGAAACGACTCGGGACGATTAGGGTAGGTAGTAGGGGGTATGTATTGACGATTTTGAGCAAAAACGGGGGTACTTGTCCTGAGAAAAATTTGGAAAAACTACTGAATTGACTATTATTTGGACGATTTTCAGAGACAAAAATTTTAAAAAGTTGAAAAAACGTAAAAAACTGCTATTAATCCTTATGAATTTTCTTTTACAGGTTAGCTGAGGGCTGCTGGTACACGATAGAAGCGAATTTGAGCTGGTCAGGTAGAATTAGAAATTTCAAAATTCGATAATGTATGGGAGAGCGAGCTCGGTTAGGTGAATTCTCTAGTAAAGACAAAGTGTAGGCAGAAGGACGAAAATGCGTTTTTTATGATAGATTTCGACCGGAAACGACTCGGGACGATTAGGGTAGGTAGTAGGGGGTATGTATTGACGATTTTGAGCAAAAACGGGGGTACTTGTCCTGAGAAAAATTTGGAAAAACTACTGAATTGACTATTATTTGGACGATTTTCAGAGACAAAAATTTTAAAAAGTTGAAAAAACGTAAAAAACTGCTATTAATCCTTATGAATTTTCTTTTACAGGTTAGCTGAGGGCTGCTGGTACACGATAGAAGCGAATTTGAGCTGGTCAGGTAGAATTAGAAATTTCAAAATTCGATAATGTATGGGAGAGCGAGCTCGGTTAGGTGAATTCTCTAGTAAAGACAAAGTGTAGGCAGAAGGACGAAAATGCGTTTTTTATGATAGATTTCGACCGGAAACGACTCGGGACGATTAGGGTAGGTAGTAGGGGGTATGTATTGACGATTTTGAGCAAAAACGGGGGTACTTGTCCTGAGAAAAATTTGGAAAAACTACTGAATTGACTATTATTTGGACGATTTTCAGAGACAAAAATTTTAAAAAGTTGAAAAAACGTAAAAAACTGCTATTAATCCTTATGAATTTTCTTTTACAGGTTAGCTGAGGGCTGCTGGTACACGATAGAAGCGAATTTGAGCTGGTCAGGTAGAATTAGAAATTTCAAAATTCGATAATGTATGGGAGAGCGAGCTCGGTTAGGTGAATTCTCTAGTAAAGACAAAGTGTAGGCAGAAGGACGAAAATGCGTTTTTTATGATAGATTTCGACCGGAAACGACTCGGGACGATTAGGGTAGGTAGTAGGGGGTATGTATTGACGATTTTGAGCAAAAACGGGGGTACTTGTCCTGAGAAAAATTTGGAAAAACTACTGAATTGACTATTATTTGGACGATTTTCAGAGACAAAAATTTTAAAAAGTTGAAAAAACGTAAAAAACTGCTATTAATCCTTATGAATTTTCTTTTACAGGTTAGCTGAGGGCTGCTGGTACACGATAGAAGCGAATTTGAGCTGGTCAGGTAGAATTAGAAATTTCAAAATTCGATAATGTATGGGAGAGCGAGCTCGGTTAGGTGAATTCTCTAGTAAAGACAAAGTGTAGGCAGAAGGACGAAAATGCGTTTTTTATGATAGATTTCGACCGGAAACGACTCGGGACGATTAGGGTAGGTAGTAGGGGGTATGTATTGACGATTTTGAGCAAAAACGGGGGTACTTGTCCTGAGAAAAATTTGGAAAAACTACTGAATTGACTATTATTTGGACGATTTTCAGAGACAAAAATTTTAAAAAGTTGAAAAAACGTAAAAAACTGCTATTAATCCTTATGAATTTTCTTTTACAGGTTAGCTGAGGGCTGCTGGTACACGATAGAAGCGAATTTGAGCTGGTCAGGTAGAATTAGAAATTTCAAAATTCGATAATGTATGGGAGAGCGAGCTCGGTTAGGTGAATTCTCTAGTAAAGACAAAGTGTAGGCAGAAGGACGAAAATGCGTTTTTTATGATAGATTTCGACCGGAAACGACTCGGGACGATTAGGGTAGGTAGTAGGGGGTATGTATTGACGATTTTGAGCAAAAACGGGGGTACTTGTCCTGAGAAAAATTTGGAAAAACTACTGAATTGACTATTATTTGGACGATTTTCAGAGACAAAAATTTTAAAAAGTTGAAAAAACGTAAAAAACTGCTATTAATCCTTATGAATTTTCTTTTACAGGTTAGCTGAGGGCTGCTGGTACACGATAGAAGCGAATTTGAGCTGGTCAGGTAGAATTAGAAATTTCAAAATTCGATAATGTATGGGAGAGCGAGCTCGGTTAGGTGAATTCTCTAGTAAAGACAAAGTGTAGGCAGAAGGACGAAAATGCGTTTTTTATGATAGATTTCGACCGGAAACGACTCGGGACGATTAGGGTAGGTAGTAGGGGGTATGTATTGACGATTTTGAGCAAAAACGGGGGTACTTGTCCTGAGAAAAATTTGGAAAAACTACTGAATTGACTATTATTTGGACGATTTTCAGAGACAAAAATTTTAAAAAGTTGAAAAAACGTAAAAAACTGCTATTAATCCTTATGAATTTTCTTTTACAGGTTAGCTGAGGGCTGCTGGTACACGATAGAAGCGAATTTGAGCTGGTCAGGTAGAATTAGAAATTTCAAAATTCGATAATGTATGGGAGAGCGAGCTCGGTTAGGTGAATTCTCTAGTAAAGACAAAGTGTAGGCAGAAGGACGAAAATGCGTTTTTTATGATAGATTTCGACCGGAAACGACTCGGGACGATTAGGGTAGGTAGTAGGGGGTATGTATTGACGATTTTGAGCAAAAACGGGGGTACTTGTCCTGAGAAAAATTTGGAAAAACTACTGAATTGACTATTATTTGGACGATTTTCAGAGACAAAAATTTTAAAAAGTTGAAAAAACGTAAAAAACTGCTATTAATCCTTATGAATTTTCTTTTACAGGTTAGCTGAGGGCTGCTGGTACACGATAGAAGCGAATTTGAGCTGGTCAGGTAGAATTAGAAATTTCAAAATTCGATAATGTATGGGAGAGCGAGCTCGGTTAGGTGAATTCTCTAGTAAAGACAAAGTGTAGGCAGAAGGACGAAAATGCGTTTTTTATGATAGATTTCGACCGGAAACGACTCGGGACGATTAGGGTAGGTAGTAGGGGGTATGTATTGACGATTTTGAGCAAAAACGGGGGTACTTGTCCTGAGAAAAATTTGGAAAAACTACTGAATTGACTATTATTTGGACGATTTTCAGAGACAAAAATTTTAAAAAGTTGAAAAAACGTAAAAAACTGCTATTAATCCTTATGAATTTTCTTTTACAGGTTAGCTGAGGGCTGCTGGTACACGATAGAAGCGAATTTGAGCTGGTCAGGTAGAATTAGAAATTTCAAAATTCGATGGTTAGGTTAGGTTAGGTTAGGTTAGGTTAGGTTAGGTTAGGTTAGGTTAGGTTAGGTTAGGTTAGGTTAGGTTAGGTTAGGTTAGGTTAGGTTAGGTTAGGTTAGGTTAGGTTAGGTTAGGTTAGGTTAGGTTAGGTTAGGTTAGGTTAGGTTAGGTTAGGTTAGGTTAGGTTAGGTTTTTTTTTTTTTTGGAGTAAGAACATTAGAGTAATTATGTTCTCGCGGCGCTTTCGGTTTACACCGCGAGACATAACTTATTTAATTTTGTGGCACCATTGAGTTACATTTATGACATTTAAGATGTTTGATTTCCATTTGTTGATAGTGATTGAATAAATTGTTTAATTAGTGGAGTTATTGAAGTTTTTGAGTGTTTCAACAATATTGGAGATTAGCTTATTGAAAGTTTGTGTTGTGGTTTCTTTTGTAATTATTTCGGTAGGGTTAGAAGGATTAATATTGAACATGCGACAGGCGACTTCATGTTCGTTTCGCAGGGTGGAGTAGCGAGGGCATGATTCCAGTAGATGGCGCCAACTTTGTGTCGATGTTCCGTCACAAGGACAAGTGTCATCGCTTGTGATTTTAAAGCGATGTAAGTACTCTTTATGAAATCCATGGTTGGTTAAGTACTGAGTGATAGCGAAAGAAGGCTTAATTAAGCGAAGGAATTCGAGTAGAGAGGGGTAGGTAGGAAAGAGAGATTTGGTGTACTGAGCGGACTCAGGGTTTTCGTAGAAGTTACGAGAGGCAGAGGAGCAGTCAAGTTTATTAGAATACTTGACATAGCTAATAGGAACAGCGTAGTAGTCGGGAGTTTTATGGAGGTTTGCCGCTTCTTTGGCTGCCGAATCGGCCTGCTCATTGCCGCCGAATCCCACATGGGCCTTGACCCATGCGAATTCGACAGTCTGCCCGGCAGTGAGTGCTCTAGACAGGCTCCGATGGATAGCGACAGCAAATGGATTGTGACTGTTGCGGTTGGAGAGTTCCATAAGACCCGATTTGCTGTCGGACAGGATAAGAGTACTAGGGATGCGGTTGTCCAGGATGAAGTTGCAGGCCTCTTGAATGGCCAACATTTCCGCCTGGAAGACGGAACAACAGTCATGAAGCTTGAACTTAGCGGCTGTTGTCCGTCTCCCAGACGGGTCGAATACAACGAAGGCAGCGCCCACAACATCATCGTGTTTACTCCCATCTGTGTAGATTTTCCAGCTGGTCGCAATAGTTTCGACATTGGGGAGTTCGAGGAAGTCGTCTACTGAGGAAATTTCCTCGAAACGAATGCCGATTCTTCTGGAGGGATGCAGAAGACTAGCCGGGACGCCGAGCTTCTCAACCGGGACGTCATCAGGCAGCTGCAGAGTGACGCCCAGGAGTTTCGAGCGCTCAACATCCGCGACAGCTTCGACTTTGTCGGGTAGGGGAACGAGTTGAGCCAAGGATATGGAGGCTGTGGTACTTACAGTGCGAAAGCCCTGTATCATTTTGATGGCAAATAGGCGTTGCAGCGATAGGAGCCTTTTGGCGATGTATTTGTATCGAAGGGCGCCCGACCAGATAGCTGCGCCATAGCAGACTATCGGTTCGATCACCATCGAATACAAGATACGGACGTTTTCGGGGCTGATGCCCCAGGTAGGTCTAATAAATAGACACAATTTGTGATGGAGTTTTTGGACTTTTTCGAGTATTGAGTCCACATGTTTTGTAAACGTGAGGCGTTTGTCAATGATGATGCCCAAATATTTGATATTGTCGACAAAAGTCAGCTGCTGTGTTTTCATGACGATTTTGCATTTGGTGGCTTTAGGGGTGAAGGCGATAGCCTGGGTTTTATCAGGGCCAAACTCGAGTTTGACTCCCTCACCCCAGTTGAGAATACGGTTGAGTGCCGTATTGACGCATACCTCAAGCGCCGCAATGTCCCTGTTATGTGCGATCAACAGGACATCGTCCGCGTAAGCTTGGAGGCTGCATCCGTCAGGCATGGGCATAATAAGGAGTGTGTCCAGGACCAAGTTCCACAGAGTAGGACCGATGACCGAGCCCTGGATGCACCCTCTGGTCATAGTCTTTTGGACTTTGGTCTCGGCGAAGTTGATTTGCACCTCGCGGTCCCCGACGTAACTCAGAAGAATTCGGTAGAGGTTGCTAGGACAGTTGCAGTCCCTGAGTCTGCCGAATATGGCCGGCCACCAGGCACGATCGAACGCGGCCTTGATGTCCAGGGAGACCGCAACCACCTGCTCCCTCGCCGACCTGGCCGAGTTGATGACGTTGAGGGCATTTGAGATAGCCATGACTGTTGAAGTCTGTGCCTTGAAGCCGTATTGGTTGGCCAAAGAGGCGTTATTGGTTTGCAGATGGTATATTAGTCTGTCGTTGATCAAGCGCTCAAGAAGTTTGGCGAAGACATTTAGCAGGCCAATTGGTCTAAAGCTGGACAGCGAACTGTACTCCGGCTTGCCAGGCTTCGGGATGATTTTCGCCGTGGCGACTTTCCAAGACTTGGGGAAGTATTGAAGCCGGAGACAGCAGTTCACTATGCCAGTGATGATTTCGGGGAACCACTGCGCCACCCAGTGACAGATGTCCGCAGTCAGGTGGTCAAGTCCGGGCGCTCTCTTCGGGTTCATACCCTGGAGTGCTCCCAGCACCTCCTCCCCAGTAAATGCAGGTTCCGACGGGGTGTGCAGCGGTTTGTACATTTCGGTACGGAGCCTGATCTGAAAGTCCGTGACGTCCGGTGTGTCATCCGGATAAAATTGATGGAGGAGTGCGCGAGCGGTGTCAGCAGAGTCTTTGGTGAAGGTGCCGTCCTGGAGGCGCAGCGTTGCAGGCGCCTGAGCAAGAGGTCGCGTCTTGATGATGCGGTTCGTGACCGACCAGACGTCTTCCTTTTGCCGCCTGCTACAGAACTCCCTAAAGTGTTCCGTAGAGGCAGAGCAGAAGGCGTCGGAGTAGCGACGTCTGAGTCGGTCACGTTCCGCGATCAATTCTTCGATCGGGCGTTGGCGGCGGACGGCCTTAGAGAGTTTATGGTGATTCCTTATAACGGCTCTTTTGAGCTCTTCTAGGTCGTCATTCCACCATGGCGCACGAGCTGGGCGGCGGGTGCCAACCGGAAGCAGTCTGTCGCAGGTGAACTGTATGGCGGAGGTGAACTCGTCGACGTAGTCGTCTAGACTAGCGACGCCCATGTTGGCGAAGTCCGGATCGGACGGAAGTCGCGAGCTCATCACCGCGACAAACCGCTCCCGAAGTCTTTCCCATTTGATGGCTCCAGTAGCATATTTGTATGTGGACATTTTGATGTTCTTGACCGGTTTCCCGATGCCGAGGGAGGCGCAGAAGCGTATGGCATTGTGGTCGGATGATGGGCAGATGCTTGCGTCGACCGCCCAATCCGCAACGTCGATGCCGGTATTACTCACAAGTGTGAGGTCCACGATGGAGTTCCGTGGTAGCCCATGTGTCACCGTGTGGAAGGTGGGCTCGTCACCGGCGTTGCAGACCGTGAGGTCGCGGGCGATTATGAGGTTTGCTATGTCCTCTCCCCGGGAGTTGTTTGATCGAGAGCCCCAGAAGGAATGCCATCCGTTGAAGTCCCCGGTTAGGTTAGGTTAGGTTAGGTTAGGTTAGGTTAGGTTAGGTTAGGTTAGGTTAGGTTAGGTTAGGTTAGGTTAGGTTAGGTTAGGTTAGGTTAGGTTAGGTTAGGTTAGGTTAGGTTAGGTTAGGTTAGGTTAGGTTAGGTTAGGTTAGGTTAGGTTAGGTTAGGTTAGGTTAGGTTAGGTTAGGTTAGGTTAGGTTAGGTTAGGTTAGGTTAGGTTAGGTTAGGTTAGGTTAGGTTAGGTTAGGTTAGGTTAGGTTAGGTTAGGTTAGGTTAGGTTAGGTTAGGTTAGGTTAGGTTAGGTTAGGTTAGGTTAGGTTAGGTTAGGTTAGGTTAGGTTAGGTTAGGTTAGGTTAGGTTAGGTTAGGTTAGGTTAGGTTAGGTTAGGTTAGGTTAGGTTAGGTTAGGTTAGGTTAGGTTAGGTTAGGTTAGGTTAGGTTAGGTTAGGTTAGGTTAGGTTAGGTTAGGTTAGGTTAGGTTAGGTTAGGTTAGGTTAGGTTAGGTTAGGTTAGGTTAGGTTAGGTTAGGTTAGGTTAGGTTAGGTTAGGTTAGGTTAGGTTAGGTTAGGTTAGGTTAGGTTAGGTTAGGTTAGGTTAGGTTAGGTTAGGTTAGGTTAGGTTAGGTTAGGTTAGGTTAGGTTAGGTTAGGTTAGGTTAGGTTAGGTTAGGTTAGGTTAGGTTAGGTTAGGTTAGGTTAGGTTAGGTTAGGTTAGGTTAGGTTAGGTTAGGTTAGGTTAGGTTAGGTTAGGTTAGGTTAGGTTAGGTTAGGTTAGGTTAGGTTAGGTTAGGTTAGGTTAGGTTAGGTTAGGTTAGGTTAGGTTAGGTTAGGTTAGGTTAGGTTAGGTTAGGTTAGGTTAGGTTAGGTTAGGTTAGGTTAGGTTAGGTTAGGTTAGGTTAGGTTAGGTTAGGTTAGGTTAGGTTAGGTTAGGTTAGGTTAGGTTAGGTTAGGTTAGGTTAGGTTAGGTTAGGTTAGGTTAGGTTAGGTTAGGTTAGGTTAGGTTAGGTTAGGTTAGGTTAGGTTAGGTTAGGTTAGGTTAGGTTAGGTTAGGTTAGGTTAGGTTAGGTTAGGTTAGGTTAGGTTAGGTTAGGTTAGGTTAGGTTAGGTTAGGTTAGGTTAGGTTAGGTTAGGTTAGGTTAGGTTAGGTTAGGTTAGGTTAGGTTAGGTTAGGTTAGGTTAGGTTAGGTTAGGTTAGGTTAGGTTAGGTTAGGTTAGGTTAGGTTAGGTTAGGTTAGGTTAGGTTAGGTTAGGTTAGGTTAGGTTAGGTTAGGTTAGGTTAGGTTAGGTTAGGTTAGGTTAGGTTAGGTTAGGTTAGGTTAGGTTAGGTTAGGTTAGGTTAGGTTAGGTTAGGTTAGGTTAGGTTAGGTTAGGTTAGGTTAGGTTAGGTTAGGTTAGGTTAGGTTAGGTTAGGTTAGGTTAGGTTAGGTTAGGTTAGGTTAGGTTAGGTTAGGTTAGGTTAGGTTAGGTTAGGTTAGGTTAGGTTAGGTTAGGTTAGGTTAGGTTAGGTTAGGTTAGGTTAGGTTAGGTTAGGTTAGGTTAGGTTAGGTTAGGTTAGGTTAGGTTAGGTTAGGTTAGGTTAGGTTAGGTTAGGTTAGGTTAGGTTAGGTTAGGTTAGGTTAGGTTAGGTTAGGTTAGGTTAGGTTAGGTTAGGTTAGGTTAGGTTAGGTTAGGTTAGGTTAGGTTAGGTTAGGTTAGGTTAGGTTAGGTTAGGTTAGGTTAGGTTAGGTTAGGTTAGGTTAGGTTAGGTTAGGTTAGGTTAGGTTAGGTTAGGTTAGGTTAGGTTAGGTTAGGTTAGGTTAGGTTAGGTTAGGTTAGGTTAGGTTAGGTTAGGTTAGGTTAGGTTAGGTTAGGTTAGGTTAGGTTAGGTTAGGTTAGGTTAGGTTAGGTTAGGTTAGGTTAGGTTAGGTTAGGTTAGGTTAGGTTAGGTTAGGTTAGGTTAGGTTAGGTTAGGTTAGGTTAGGTTAGGTTAGGTTAGGTTAGGTTAGGTTAGGTTAGGTTAGGTTAGGTTAGGTTAGGTTAGGTTAGGTTAGGTTAGGTTAGGTTAGGTTAGGTTAGGTTAGGTTAGGTTAGGTTAGGTTAGGTTAGGTTAGGTTAGGTTAGGTTAGGTTAGGTTAGGTTAGGTTAGGTTAGGTTAGGTTAGGTTAGGTTAGGTTAGGTTAGGTTAGGTTAGGTTAGGTTAGGTTAGGTTAGGTTAGGTTAGGTTAGGTTAGGTTAGGTTAGGTTAGGTTAGGTTAGGTTAGGTTAGGTTAGGTTAGGTTAGGTTAGGTTAGGTTAGGTTAGGTTAGGTTAGGTTAGGTTAGGTTAGGTTAGGTTAGGTTAGGTTAGGTTAGGTTAGGTTAGGTTAGGTTAGGTTAGGTTAGGTTAGGTTAGGTTAGGTTAGGTTAGGTTAGGTTAGGTTAGGTTAGGTTAGGTTAGGTTAGGTTAGGTTAGGTTAGGTTAGGTTAGGTTAGGTTAGGTTAGGTTAGGTTAGGTTAGGTTAGGTTAGGTTAGGTTAGGTTAGGTTAGGTTAGGTTAGGTTAGGTTAGGTTAGGTTAGGTTAGGTTAGGTTAGGTTAGGTTAGGTTAGGTTAGGTTAGGTTAGGTTAGGTTAGGTTAGGTTAGGTTAGGTTAGGTTAGGTTAGGTTAGGTTAGGTTAGGTTAGGTTAGGTTAGGTTAGGTTAGGTTAGGTTAGGTTAGGTTAGGTTAGGTTAGGTTAGGTTAGGTTAGGTTAGGTTAGGTTAGGTTAGGTTAGGTTAGGTTAGGTTAGGTTAGGTTAGGTTAGGTTAGGTTAGGTTAGGTTAGGTTAGGTTAGGTTAGGTTAGGTTAGGTTAGGTTAGGTTAGGTTAGGTTAGGTTAGGTTAGGTTAGGTTAGGTTAGGTTAGGTTAGGTTAGGTTAGGTTAGGTTAGGTTAGGTTAGGTTAGGTTAGGTTAGGTTAGGTTAGGTTAGGTTAGGTTAGGTTAGGTTAGGTTAGGTTAGGTTAGGTTAGGTTAGGTTAGGTTAGGTTAGGTTAGGTTAGGTTAGGTTAGGTTAGGTTAGGTTAGGTTAGGTTAGGTTAGGTTAGGTTAGGTTAGGTTAGGTTAGGTTAGGTTAGGTTAGGTTAGGTTAGGTTAGGTTAGGTTAGGTTAGGTTAGGTTAGGTTAGGTTAGGTTAGGTTAGGTTAGGTTAGGTTAGGTTAGGTTAGGTTAGGTTAGGTTAGGTTAGGTTAGGTTAGGTTAGGTTAGGTTAGGTTAGGTTAGGTTAGGTTAGGTTAGGTTAGGTTAGGTTAGGTTAGGTTAGGTTAGGTTAGGTTAGGTTAGGTTAGGTTAGGTTAGGTTAGGTTAGGTTAGGTTAGGTTAGGTTAGGTTAGGTTAGGTTAGGTTAGGTTAGGTTAGGTTAGGTTAGGTTAGGTTAGGTTAGGTTAGGTTAGGTTAGGTTAGGTTAGGTTAGGTTAGGTTAGGTTAGGTTAGGTTAGGTTAGGTTAGGTTAGGTTAGGTTAGGTTAGGTTAGGTTAGGTTAGGTTAGGTTAGGTTAGGTTAGGTTAGGTTAGGTTAGGTTAGGTTAGGTTAGGTTAGGTTAGGTTAGGTTAGGTTAGGTTAGGTTAGGTTAGGTTAGGTTAGGTTAGGTTAGGTTAGGTTAGGTTAGGTTAGGTTAGGTTAGGTTAGGTTAGGTTAGGTTAGGTTAGGTTAGGTTAGGTTAGGTTAGGTTAGGTTAGGTTAGGTTAGGTTAGGTTAGGTTAGGTTAGGTTAGGTTAGGTTAGGTTAGGTTAGGTTAGGTTAGGTTAGGTTAGGTTAGGTTAGGTTAGGTTAGGTTAGGTTAGGTTAGGTTAGGTTAGGTTAGGTTAGGTTAGGTTAGGTTAGGTTAGGTTAGGTTAGGTTAGGTTAGGTTAGGTTAGGTTAGGTTAGGTTAGGTTAGGTTAGGTTAGGTTAGGTTAGGTTAGGTTAGGTTAGGTTAGGTTAGGTTAGGTTAGGTTAGGTTAGGTTAGGTTAGGTTAGGTTAGGTTAGGTTAGGTTAGGTTAGGTTAGGTTAGGTTAGGTTAGGTTAGGTTAGGTTAGGTTAGGTTAGGTTAGGTTAGGTTAGGTTAGGTTAGGTTAGGTTAGGTTAGGTTAGGTTAGGTTAGGTTAGGTTAGGTTAGGTTAGGTTAGGTTAGGTTAGGTTAGGTTAGGTTAGGTTAGGTTAGGTTAGGTTAGGTTAGGTTAGGTTAGGTTAGGTTAGGTTAGGTTAGGTTAGGTTAGGTTAGGTTAGGTTAGGTTAGGTTAGGTTAGGTTAGGTTAGGTTAGGTTAGGTTAGGTTAGGTTAGGTTAGGTTAGGTTAGGTTAGGTTAGGTTAGGTTAGGTTAGGTTAGGTTAGGTTAGGTTAGGTTAGGTTAGGTTAGGTTAGGTTAGGTTAGGTTAGGTTAGGTTAGGTTAGGTTAGGTTAGGTTAGGTTAGGTTAGGTTAGGTTAGGTTAGGTTAGGTTAGGTTAGGTTAGGTTAGGTTAGGTTAGGTTAGGTTAGGTTAGGTTAGGTTAGGTTAGGTTAGGTTAGGTTAGGTTAGGTTAGGTTAGGTTAGGTTAGGTTAGGTTAGGTTAGGTTAGGTTAGGTTAGGTTAGGTTAGGTTAGGTTAGGTTAGGTTAGGTTAGGTTAGGTTAGGTTAGGTTAGGTTAGGTTAGGTTAGGTTAGGTTAGGTTAGGTTAGGTTAGGTTAGGTTAGGTTAGGTTAGGTTAGGTTAGGTTAGGTTAGGTTAGGTTAGGTTAGGTTAGGTTAGGTTAGGTTAGGTTAGGTTAGGTTAGGTTAGGTTAGGTTAGGTTAGGTTAGGTTAGGTTAGGTTAGGTTAGGTTAGGTTAGGTTAGGTTAGGTTAGGTTAGGTTAGGTTAGGTTAGGTTAGGTTAGGTTAGGTTAGGTTAGGTTAGGTTAGGTTAGGTTAGGTTAGGTTAGGTTAGGTTAGGTTAGGTTAGGTTAGGTTAGGTTAGGTTAGGTTAGGTTAGGTTAGGTTAGGTTAGGTTAGGTTAGGTTAGGTTAGGTTAGGTTAGGTTAGGTTAGGTTAGGTTAGGTTAGGTTAGGTTAGGTTAGGTTAGGTTAGGTTAGGTTAGGTTAGGTTAGGTTAGGTTAGGTTAGGTTAGGTTAGGTTAGGTTAGGTTAGGTTAGGTTAGGTTAGGTTAGGTTAGGTTAGGTTAGGTTAGGTTAGGTTAGGTTAGGTTAGGTTAGGTTAGGTTAGGTTAGGTTAGGTTAGGTTAGGTTAGGTTAGGTTAGGTTAGGTTAGGTTAGGTTAGGTTAGGTTAGGTTAGGTTAGGTTAGGTTAGGTTAGGTTAGGTTAGGTTAGGTTAGGTTAGGTTAGGTT
Organism: Idaea dimidiata; assembly: GCA_949358125.1. NCBI lineage: Eukaryota > Metazoa > Arthropoda > Insecta > Lepidoptera > Geometridae > Idaea > Idaea dimidiata. The sequence goes on from CASHTA010000014.1 coordinate 29,328, forward strand.
AGGTTAGGTTAGGTTAGGTTAGGTTAGGTTAGGTTAGGTTAGGTTAGGTTAGGTTAGGTTAGGTTAGGTTAGGTTAGGTTAGGTTAGGTTAGGTTAGGTTAGGTTAGGTTAGGTTAGGTTAGGTTAGGTTAGGTTAGGTTAGGTTAGGTTAGGTTAGGTTAGGTTAGGTTAGGTTAGGTTAGGTTAGGTTAGGTTAGGTTAGGTTAGGTTAGGTTAGGTTAGGTTAGGTTAGGTTAGGTTAGGTTAGGTTAGGTTAGGTTAGGTTAGGTTAGGTTAGGTTAGGTTAGGTTAGGTTAGGTTAGGTTAGGTTAGGTTAGGTTAGGTTAGGTTAGGTTAGGTTAGGTTAGGTTAGGTTAGGTTAGGTTAGGTTAGGTTAGGTTAGGTTAGGTTAGGTTAGGTTAGGTTAGGTTAGGTTAGGTTAGGTTAGGTTAGGTTAGGTTAGGTTAGGTTAGGTTAGGTTAGGTTAGGTTAGGTTAGGTTAGGTTAGGTTAGGTTAGGTTAGGTTAGGTTAGGTTAGGTTAGGTTAGGTTAGGTTAGGTTAGGTTAGGTTAGGTTAGGTTAGGTTAGGTTAGGTTAGGTTAGGTTAGGTTAGGTTAGGTTAGGTTAGGTTAGGTTAGGTTAGGTTAGGTTAGGTTAGGTTAGGTTAGGTTAGGTTAGGTTAGGTTAGGTTAGG
>CASHTA010000014.1:32500-65000 GCA_949358125.1 Idaea dimidiata
TTGATGTTCCGTCGCAAGGGCAAGTATAGTCACTTGTGATTTTGAAGCGATGCAAGTATTCCTTGTGAAATCCGTGGTTGGTTAAGTACTGAGTGACAGCGAATGAGGGTTTGATCGAGCAAAGAAATTCGAGTAGAGAAGAGTGAGTGGGAAAAAGAGATTTGGTGTACTGAGCGGTATCTGGGTTTTCGTAGAAGTTACGAGAAGCTGAGGAACAGTCAATTTTGTTCGAGTACTTGACATGACTGATGGGTACAGCATAGTAGTCGGGAGTCCTGTGGAGGTTTGCCGCGGCTTTAGCTGCCGTGTCGGCCTGCTCATTGCCGCCGAATCCCACATGGGCCTTGACCCATGCAAATTCGACAATTTGCCCAGCAGTGAGTGCTCTGGACAGGCTCCGATGGATAGCGACAGCAAATGGGTTGTGACTGTTGCGGTTGGAAAGTTCAGTGAGGCCCGATTTGCTGTCGGAGAGGATGAGGGTGTTGGGGATGTGGTTATCCAGGACGAAATTGCAGGCCTCTTTGATGGCCAACATTTCCGCCTGGAAGACGGAACAGCAGTCGTGAAGTTTGTACTTCGCTACCGTCGTCCGTCTCCCAGACGGGTCGAACACGACGAAGGCAGCGCCCACAAGATTATCGTGTTTGCTCCCATCCGTGTAGATTTTCCAGGAGGTGGCCACAGTTTCAATATTAGGGAGCCCAAGAAAGTCATCTAATGAGGAGATTTCCTCGAAGTGGATTCCAATTCTTTTGGAGGGATGCAAGAGATCTGCCGGAACGCTGAGCTTCTCAACTGGGATGTCGTCAGGCAACTGCGCAGTGACTCCCAGGAGTTTTGATCGTTCAACGTTCGCGACAGCTTCGACTTTGTCGGGTAGAGGGACGAGTTGGGCTAGTGAAATTGAGGCAGTCGTGCTGACCGTGCGGAAGCCCTGAATAATTTTGATGGCGAACTGTCTCTGCAAGGACAGTAGTTTCCTGACAATGTATCCGAACCGAAGGGCGGGGGACCAGATAGCTGCACCATAACAAACTATCGGCTCGATGACCATCGAGTAGATGATTCGGACGTTCTCAGGATTGATTCCCCAAGTTGGCCTAATGAATAGGCATAATTTGTTGTGAAGCCTCTGGACTTTCTCGACAATTGAGTCGACGTGCTTGGTGAAGGTGAGCCGTTTATCAATGATGATGCCCAAGTACTTAATCTGGTCGACGAAAGTCAGTTGTTGGGACTTCATTTTGAGGTGACACTTGGTAGCGCGCGGGGTGAAGGCGATAGCCTGAGTTTTATCCGGGCCAAACTCAAGTTTGACTCCTTCACCCCAGTCATAGATGAGTTGAAGTGCCGTATTGACGCTGCCCTCAAGGACCGCGACGTCGCGGTTGTGAGCTACCAGTAGGACGTCATCCGCGTATGCTTGAAGGCTGCATCCATCAGGCATTGGTGTGAGTAGGAGTTTATCCAGCACCAAGTTCCAAAGTGTGGGGCCGATGACAGAGCCCTGGATACACCCTCGTGTCATGGACTTCTGGACCTTGATGTCGGCGAAGTTAATGTGCACCTCTCTGTCCCCGATATAGCTAAGGAGGAGTCCGTAGAGGTTGCTAGGGCAATCGGTGTCCCTCAGTCTACCAAATATGGCCGGCCACCAGGCTCGGTCAAAGGCGGCTTTGATATCCAGAGAGACCGCGACCACCTGCTCCCTCGCAGACTTGGCCGCCCTAATGATATCAATGGCGTTTGAGATAGCCATGACTGTGGAGGTCTGTGTCTTAAAGCCGTATTGTTGGGTTGGCGATGCGTCGTTGACTTGTAGATGGTAGGTGAGTCTGTTGTTGATCAGACGCTCCAGCAGTTTGCCAAAGACGTTAATCAGTCCAATTGGTCTGAAACTGGATAGTGAGCCGTACTCCGGCTTGCCAGGCTTGGGGATGATCTTTGCCATGGCCACCTTCCAAGGCTTGGGAAAGTGTTGTAGCCGGAGACAGCAGTTCACCATGCCAGTGATTGTTTCTGGGAACCATTGTGCGACCCAATAGCAGATGTCTGCCGTAAGGTGGTCAGTGCCGGGCGCTCTCTTCGGGTTCATTCCCTGGAGAGCGTCCAGAATTTCCTCCAAGGTGAAGGCAGGATCTGAAGGGGTACGTAGCGGCTTGTTCATGTCCCTTCGGAGCCCAACTTGAAAGTCGGTTTGGTCAGGGGTATCGTCGGGGTAAAATTGATTAAGGAGAGCCAGAGCCGTGCCATTGGAGTCACCCGTGTACGTGCCGTCCTCGAGGCGGAGGGTGGCGGGAGCCTGTGCGATCGGTCGGGTCTTGATAATGCGGTTCGTGACCGACCAGACGTCCTCCCTCTTTTGTCTACTGCAGAATTCCCTGAAGTGCTCAGTGGCAGCAGAACAAAAGGCATCAGAGTATTCACGTCTGAGTCGGTCACGTTCCTCTATCAGCTGTTGAAGTGGGCGATTGCGGCGGACGGCCTTGGAGAGCCTGTGGTGGTTTTTAATGACCGCCTTTTTGAGCTTGTCCAATTCCGCGCTCCACCAGGGCGCGCGCTGAGACGGACGGGTGGCCCTCGGAAGCAGCTCGTCACAGGTCGACTGGATGGATGAGGTGAATGTCTCGACAAATTCATCCAAATCGTCCGCGACCATGCCGTTGAAATTAGGATTTGAAGGAAGATGCCGATCCATCTCCGCGACGAACCGCTCCCGAAGAGCCTCCCATTTGACATTGTTAGTAGAGTACCTATAAGTAGAAAGCTTAAGATTTTTGACAGGTCTGCCGATGCCCAATGAAGCGATGAAGCGAATGGCGCTATGGTCCGAGGAAGGGCAGATGCTAGGGTCGACCCTCCAGTCCGCAACTCCGACGCAAGTGTTGCTAACAAGCGTGAGATCGACTATTGAGTCGCGAGGAACTCCGCGAGCGACCGAGTGGTAGGTCGGAGTGTCGCCGATGTTGCACACTGTGAGGTCACGGGCTATGACTAGATTGGAGACCTCCATACCGCGGCTGTTGTTTGACTTTGAGCCCCAGAAGGCGTGCCACCCGTTAAAGTCCCCACTGATGACGTGTCTGGAGTCAGCAGTTTGGATGAGGAATTGCTCTAGTTTATTGAGTGTGTTGTGCACGTCAACTCGGGGCTCAACGTAGACTGATACGAGGTACACATCGTTCTGGGACCGGTCTCTGATGCGGACAATGCAAAGGTTGGAGTTGCTGTACTCCGAGATCCCCAAAGTTGAGGCAAAGCCCTCACGGACCAAGATTGCTGCCCTGACAGGGCGACCAGAGTGAAATTGATGAGTTGTAAAACCGGAGAAAGATTTGAGAAGTTCAGTGTTAGAAGTGTAAGGTTCAACTACAAACGCGACATGACAATCAGAATTGGTGAGATGATGGCTGAGTTCGTGATTGGCATTACGACTATGGTTTATGTTAATTTGTGTGCAAATGAGATTAAAAGAAGATGAAGGGGATGGATTATTGAGAGTCCTAGTTGTCATAATTGGTGCGAGAAGAAATGGTGTAGAGCATGTGGGAGATTCGAGGGCAATGGGAGGATGTGGCGCTGTGGTTATGTATGGATTGTGAATTGTTTGTTTTTGCGTGTTCTACGCAATTGTAGCAGCGGACTTTGTCAGCGTGCTTTTTGTCTGGGCAGGCGCGGAACTCATGACCGGGGAGGGAGCAGTGGGAGCATATTGTAACCTGGCGGTCACAACGTGCCTTAGTGTGGCCGAATTGTAGGCACTTGTAGCACTGTAGGAGGGGGATATAGTTTTCCGCGTGCACCTTCTGGTGGTCCAGGTTGAGCTTTACCTGAGAAGTGACCGACCTCCAGACAGAGGGCGATGTAATGAAAACCGCGTTGTAAAGACCCTTGTTGCGGTTGGCCCTCTTGAATCTGAAGGCCAGGTCATCTTCCGTGGTCATAGCCTCCTTGACAGAGGGGTTTTGTTTCAGGAGAATGCTGCGCAGCTCCTCGGATGGTATGTCCTGGGGGACTCCTTTCAGAATCACCATAGGCTTTAGGGTTTTCGAGGCCTCAGCCACGACCGAGCACTCAGGACGTTTCAGCTTTTTGAGGGTCTCCTCGCGATGCTCCTTGCTGTCGAACTCCACACGGATCTTGTTCTTGGAGACGAACTTTATGTTTGCCGGAGCGAAGGTAGAATCGCGGAAGGAGACCGAGCTCTTGAAATTCCTGAGTGTCTCGGTCGGGCTAAGGACGCTCTTCTTTGAGGCGACTATGATTGCCGGTCTGTTTTTGGGGATGGCGGGGGGGGGGGATGGGGCCTGAGGGGCTTTGGAGGAGGGGCTTGCTGCAACGGCCTTCGCGTACGTGAGCGAAGAGAGGGTGGAGGAGGTTGCGGCTTTATCCCTTGCCCGTCGCACATCGCCGTGGACGTCGTCCAACCTAGACTTGACATCATTGATGTGGTCTATAAGGGCTGCATTGGTGTGGGAGCAATCGCTAACACGCTCCTGCGCCCTCCGAATTTCGGTCAGCAGAACCGTGTTGGACTTGATGTCCGAGTGCAGTTGGGCCATGAGGGAGGAGGTGATTCCACTGGGCTCGGTCTCGGGCACCAAGTCTGTCTGCACGCCGATGGAGGACTTAAGCGCAGGCTCGCGAGTAACGGGGGCAACGGAGGGGGACTCTGGGGTTAGGTAGAGGCGCTGAGTCGGGGAGGGAGCGGTGAAAGCAGAAGAATGTCTCTTACGCTCCCTCTCCAAGTCAGCTTCCGCTTCCTTGAGAAGCCGGTGGAGGCTGTCCAACGCGAGAGTGACGCCTTTCTTGATTTCGGTTTTTATGTTTCCCGAATTGGCCAGCTGCGACTTGGCGTGTGCGAACCAAAGTCTTCCCTGGAGGGGTCTCGACTTGGCGCCAATGTCGGCCGGGATCGGTGCGACCTCAACCACGGTTCGGGCGAAGCCCCTTTTGGGTTTGGGCTGGGTCGGTGCCTGTCCGCCCGACAATGGCTGACTGTCTTGAGACAGCGCCTCGGGGGAAAACGGCACGATTTCGGCGCGGAAGGGAGGACTCCGGGGTGGTTGGGGCTTGTTGCCCATGTCTACTATAAAAGTAGAGTTTGCGCGGCTTGTGGACGCTTTATTCCTGTCAGGGGGGGGAGTATTAAACATCCTGAAGGTGTTTACTAAACTGCTCTATCGATAGCCAAGAAAAAACGGTGTCAAAAATTTTCACTATGGGACGAGTCCAGCTAAGCGGTAAAACCAAAGGGTGGGCGGGAGGGCGAAAAATGCGTTTTTTATGATAGATTTCGACCGGAAACGACTCGGGACGATTAGGGTAGGTAGTAGGGGGTATGTATTGACGATTTTGAGCAAAAACGGGGGTACTTGTCCTGAGAAAAATTTGGAAAAACTACTGAATTGACTATTATTTGGACGATTTTCAGAGACAAAAATTTTAAAAAGTTGAAAAAACGTAAAAAACTGCTATTAATCCTTATGAATTTTCTTTTACAGGTTAGCTGAGGGCTGCTGGTACACGATAGAAGCGAATTTGAGCTGGTCAGGTAGAATTAGAAATTTCAAAATTCGATAATGTATGGGAGAGCGAGCTCGGTTAGGTGAATTCTCTAGTAAAGACAAAGTGTAGGCAGAAGGACGAAAATGCGTTTTTTATGATAGATTTCGACCGGAAACGACTCGGGACGATTAGGGTAGGTAGTAGGGGGTATGTATTGACGATTTTGAGCAAAAACGGGGGTACTTGTCCTGAGAAAAATTTGGAAAAACTACTGAATTGACTATTATTTGGACGATTTTCAGAGACAAAAATTTTAAAAAGTTGAAAAAACGTAAAAAACTGCTATTAATCCTTATGAATTTTCTTTTACAGGTTAGCTGAGGGCTGCTGGTACACGATAGAAGCGAATTTGAGCTGGTCAGGTAGAATTAGAAATTTCAAAATTCGATAATGTATGGGAGAGCGAGCTCGGTTAGGTGAATTCTCTAGTAAAGACAAAGTGTAGGCAGAAGGACGAAAATGCGTTTTTTATGATAGATTTCGACCGGAAACGACTCGGGACGATTAGGGTAGGTAGTAGGGGGTATGTATTGACGATTTTGAGCAAAAACGGGGGTACTTGTCCTGAGAAAAATTTGGAAAAACTACTGAATTGACTATTATTTGGACGATTTTCAGAGACAAAAATTTTAAAAAGTTGAAAAAACGTAAAAAACTGCTATTAATCCTTATGAATTTTCTTTTACAGGTTAGCTGAGGGCTGCTGGTACACGATAGAAGCGAATTTGAGCTGGTCAGGTAGAATTAGAAATTTCAAAATTCGATAATGTATGGGAGAGCGAGCTCGGTTAGGTGAATTCTCTAGTAAAGACAAAGTGTAGGCAGAAGGACGAAAATGCGTTTTTTATGATAGATTTCGACCGGAAACGACTCGGGACGATTAGGGTAGGTAGTAGGGGGTATGTATTGACGATTTTGAGCAAAAACGGGGGTACTTGTCCTGAGAAAAATTTGGAAAAACTACTGAATTGACTATTATTTGGACGATTTTCAGAGACAAAAATTTTAAAAAGTTGAAAAAACGTAAAAAACTGCTATTAATCCTTATGAATTTTCTTTTACAGGTTAGCTGAGGGCTGCTGGTACACGATAGAAGCGAATTTGAGCTGGTCAGGTAGAATTAGAAATTTCAAAATTCGATAATGTATGGGAGAGCGAGCTCGGTTAGGTGAATTCTCTAGTAAAGACAAAGTGTAGGCAGAAGGACGAAAATGCGTTTTTTATGATAGATTTCGACCGGAAACGACTCGGGACGATTAGGGTAGGTAGTAGGGGGTATGTATTGACGATTTTGAGCAAAAACGGGGGTACTTGTCCTGAGAAAAATTTGGAAAAACTACTGAATTGACTATTATTTGGACGATTTTCAGAGACAAAAATTTTAAAAAGTTGAAAAAACGTAAAAAAACTGCTATTAATCCTTATGAATTTTCTTTTACAGGTTAGCTGAGGGCTGCTGGTACACGATAGAAGCGAATTTGAGCTGGTCAGGTAGAATTAGAAATTTCAAAATTCGATAATGTATGGGAGAGCGAGCTCGGTTAGGTGAATTCTCTAGTAAAGACAAAGTGTAGGCAGAAGGACGAAAATGCGTTTTTTATGATAGATTTCGACCGGAAACGACTCGGGACGATTAGGGTAGGTAGTAGGGGGTATGTATTGACGATTTTGAGCAAAAACGGGGGTACTTGTCCTGAGAAAAATTTGGAAAAACTACTGAATTGACTATTATTTGGACGATTTTCAGAGACAAAAATTTTAAAAAGTTGAAAAAACGTAAAAAACTGCTATTAATCCTTATGAATTTTCTTTTACAGGTTAGCTGAGGGCTGCTGGTACACGATAGAAGCGAATTTGAGCTGGTCAGGTAGAATTAGAAATTTCAAAATTCGATAATGTATGGGAGAGCGAGCTCGGTTAGGTGAATTCTCTAGTAAAGACAAAGTGTAGGCAGAAGGACGAAAATGCGTTTTTTATGATAGATTTCGACCGGAAACGACTCGGGACGATTAGGGTAGGTAGTAGGGGGTATGTATTGACGATTTTGAGCAAAAACGGGGGTACTTGTCCTGAGAAAAATTTGGAAAAACTACTGAATTGACTATTATTTGGACGATTTTCAGAGACAAAAATTTTAAAAAGTTGAAAAAACGTAAAAAACTGCTATTAATCCTTATGAATTTTCTTTTACAGGTTAGCTGAGGGCTGCTGGTACACGATAGAAGCGAATTTGAGCTGGTCAGGTAGAATTAGAAATTTCAAAATTCGATAATGTATGGGAGAGCGAGCTCGGTTAGGTGAATTCTCTAGTAAAGACAAAGTGTAGGCAGAAGGACGAAAATGCGTTTTTTATGATAGATTTCGACCGGAAACGACTCGGGACGATTAGGGTAGGTAGTAGGGGGTATGTATTGACGATTTTGAGCAAAAACGGGGGTACTTGTCCTGAGAAAAATTTGGAAAAACTACTGAATTGACTATTATTTGGACGATTTTCAGAGACAAAAATTTTAAAAAGTTGAAAAAACGTAAAAAACTGCTATTAATCCTTATGAATTTTCTTTTACAGGTTAGCTGAGGGCTGCTGGTACACGATAGAAGCGAATTTGAGCTGGTCAGGTAGAATTAGAAATTTCAAAATTCGATAATGTATGGGAGAGCGAGCTCGGTTAGGTGAATTCTCTAGTAAAGACAAAGTGTAGGCAGAAGGACGAAAATGCGTTTTTTATGATAGATTTCGACCGGAAACGACTCGGGACGATTAGGGTAGGTAGTAGGGGGTATGTATTGACGATTTTGAGCAAAAACGGGGGTACTTGTCCTGAGAAAAATTTGGAAAAACTACTGAATTGACTATTATTTGGACGATTTTCAGAGACAAAAATTTTAAAAAGTTGAAAAAACGTAAAAAACTGCTATTAATCCTTATGAATTTTCTTTTACAGGTTAGCTGAGGGCTGCTGGTACACGATAGAAGCGAATTTGAGCTGGTCAGGTAGAATTAGAAATTTCAAAATTCGATAATGTATGGGAGAGCGAGCTCGGTTAGGTGAATTCTCTAGTAAAGACAAAGTGTAGGCAGAAGGACGAAAATGCGTTTTTTATGATAGATTTCGACCGGAAACGACTCGGGACGATTAGGGTAGGTAGTAGGGGGTATGTATTGACGATTTTGAGCAAAAACGGGGGTACTTGTCCTGAGAAAAATTTGGAAAAACTACTGAATTGACTATTATTTGGACGATTTTCAGAGACAAAAATTTTAAAAAGTTGAAAAAACGTAAAAAACTGCTATTAATCCTTATGAATTTTCTTTTACAGGTTAGCTGAGGGCTGCTGGTACACGATAGAAGCGAATTTGAGCTGGTCAGGTAGAATTAGAAATTTCAAAATTCGATAATGTATGGGAGAGCGAGCTCGGTTAGGTGAATTCTCTAGTAAAGACAAAGTGTAGGCAGAAGGACGAAAATGCGTTTTTTATGATAGATTTCGACCGGAAACGACTCGGGACGATTAGGGTAGGTAGTAGGGGGTATGTATTGACGATTTTGAGCAAAAACGGGGGTACTTGTCCTGAGAAAAATTTGGAAAAACTACTGAATTGACTATTATTTGGACGATTTTCAGAGACAAAAATTTTAAAAAGTTGAAAAAACGTAAAAAACTGCTATTAATCCTTATGAATTTTCTTTTACAGGTTAGCTGAGGGCTGCTGGTACACGATAGAAGCGAATTTGAGCTGGTCAGGTAGAATTAGAAATTTCAAAATTCGATAATGTATGGGAGAGCGAGCTCGGTTAGGTGAATTCTCTAGTAAAGACAAAGTGTAGGCAGAAGGACGAAAATGCGTTTTTTATGATAGATTTCGACCGGAAACGACTCGGGACGATTAGGGTAGGTAGTAGGGGGTATGTATTGACGATTTTGAGCAAAAACGGGGGTACTTGTCCTGAGAAAAATTTGGAAAAACTACTGAATTGACTATTATTTGGACGATTTTCAGAGACAAAAATTTTAAAAAGTTGAAAAAACGTAAAAAACTGCTATTAATCCTTATGAATTTTCTTTTACAGGTTAGCTGAGGGCTGCTGGTACACGATAGAAGCGAATTTGAGCTGGTCAGGTAGAATTAGAAATTTCAAAATTCGATAATGTATGGGAGAGCGAGCTCGGTTAGGTGAATTCTCTAGTAAAGACAAAGTGTAGGCAGAAGGACGAAAATGCGTTTTTTATGATAGATTTCGACCGGAAACGACTCGGGACGATTAGGGTAGGTAGTAGGGGGTATGTATTGACGATTTTGAGCAAAAACGGGGGTACTTGTCCTGAGAAAAATTTGGAAAAACTACTGAATTGACTATTATTTGGACGATTTTCAGAGACAAAAATTTTAAAAAGTTGAAAAAACGTAAAAAACTGCTATTAATCCTTATGAATTTTCTTTTACAGGTTAGCTGAGGGCTGCTGGTACACGATAGAAGCGAATTTGAGCTGGTCAGGTAGAATTAGAAATTTCAAAATTCGATAATGTATGGGAGAGCGAGCTCGGTTAGGTGAATTCTCTAGTAAAGACAAAGTGTAGGCAGAAGGACGAAAATGCGTTTTTTATGATAGATTTCGACCGGAAACGACTCGGGACGATTAGGGTAGGTAGTAGGGGGTATGTATTGACGATTTTGAGCAAAAACGGGGGTACTTGTCCTGAGAAAAATTTGGAAAAACTACTGAATTGACTATTATTTGGACGATTTTCAGAGACAAAAATTTTAAAAAGTTGAAAAAACGTAAAAAACTGCTATTAATCCTTATGAATTTTCTTTTACAGGTTAGCTGAGGGCTGCTGGTACACGATAGAAGCGAATTTGAGCTGGTCAGGTAGAATTAGAAATTTCAAAATTCGATAATGTATGGGAGAGCGAGCTCGGTTAGGTGAATTCTCTAGTAAAGACAAAGTGTAGGCAGAAGGACGAAAATGCGTTTTTTATGATAGATTTCGACCGGAAACGACTCGGGACGATTAGGGTAGGTAGTAGGGGGTATGTATTGACGATTTTGAGCAAAAACGGGGGTACTTGTCCTGAGAAAAATTTGGAAAAACTACTGAATTGACTATTATTTGGACGATTTTCAGAGACAAAAATTTTAAAAAGTTGAAAAAACGTAAAAAACTGCTATTAATCCTTATGAATTTTCTTTTACAGGTTAGCTGAGGGCTGCTGGTACACGATAGAAGCGAATTTGAGCTGGTCAGGTAGAATTAGAAATTTCAAAATTCGATAATGTATGGGAGAGCGAGCTCGGTTAGGTGAATTCTCTAGTAAAGACAAAGTGTAGGCAGAAGGACGAAAATGCGTTTTTTATGATAGATTTCGACCGGAAACGACTCGGGACGATTAGGGTAGGTAGTAGGGGGTATGTATTGACGATTTTGAGCAAAAACGGGGGTACTTGTCCTGAGAAAAATTTGGAAAAACTACTGAATTGACTATTATTTGGACGATTTTCAGAGACAAAAATTTTAAAAAGTTGAAAAAACGTAAAAAACTGCTATTAATCCTTATGAATTTTCTTTTACAGGTTAGCTGAGGGCTGCTGGTACACGATAGAAGCGAATTTGAGCTGGTCAGGTAGAATTAGAAATTTCAAAATTCGATAATGTATGGGAGAGCGAGCTCGGTTAGGTGAATTCTCTAGTAAAGACAAAGTGTAGGCAGAAGGACGAAAATGCGTTTTTTATGATAGATTTCGACCGGAAACGACTCGGGACGATTAGGGTAGGTAGTAGGTACTTGTCCTGAGAAAAATTTGGAAAAACTACTGAATTGACTATTATTTGGACGATTTTCAGAGACAAAAATTTTAAAAAGTTGAAAAAACGTAAAAAAACTGCTATTAATCCTTATGAATTTTCTTTTACAGGTTAGCTGAGGGCTGCTGGTACACGATAGAAGCGAATTTGAGCTGGTCAGGTAGAATTAGAAATTTCAAAATTCGATAATGTATGGGAGAGCGAGCTCGGTTAGGTGAATTCTCTAGTAAAGACAAAGTGTAGGCAGAAGGACGAAAATGCGTTTTTTATGATAGATTTCGACCGGAAACGACTCGGGACGATTAGGGTAGGTAGTAGGGGGTATGTATTGACGATTTTGAGCAAAAACGGGGGTACTTGTCCTGAGAAAAATTTGGAAAAACTACTGAATTGACTATTATTTGGACGATTTTCAGAGACAAAAATTTTAAAAAGTTGAAAAAACGTAAAAAACTGCTATTAATCCTTATGAATTTTCTTTTACAGGTTAGCTGAGGGCTGCTGGTACACGATAGAAGCGAATTTGAGCTGGTCAGGTAGAATTAGAAATTTCAAAATTCGATAATGTATGGGAGAGCGAGCTCGGTTAGGTGAATTCTCTAGTAAAGACAAAGTGTAGGCAGAAGGACGAAAATGCGTTTTTTATGATAGATTTCGACCGGAAACGACTCGGGACGATTAGGGTAGGTAGTAGGGGGTATGTATTGACGATTTTGAGCAAAAACGGGGGTACTTGTCCTGAGAAAAATTTGGAAAAACTACTGAATTGACTATTATTTGGACGATTTTCAGAGACAAAAATTTTAAAAAGTTGAAAAAACGTAAAAAACTGCTATTAATCCTTATGAATTTTCTTTTACAGGTTAGCTGAGGGCTGCTGGTACACGATAGAAGCGAATTTGAGCTGGTCAGGTAGAATTAGAAATTTCAAAATTCGATAATGTATGGGAGAGCGAGCTCGGTTAGGTGAATTCTCTAGTAAAGACAAAGTGTAGGCAGAAGGACGAAAATGCGTTTTTTATGATAGATTTCGACCGGAAACGACTCGGGACGATTAGGGTAGGTAGTAGGGGGTATGTATTGACGATTTTGAGCAAAAACGGGGGTACTTGTCCTGAGAAAAATTTGGAAAAACTACTGAATTGACTATTATTTGGACGATTTTCAGAGACAAAAATTTTAAAAAGTTGAAAAAACGTAAAAAACTGCTATTAATCCTTATGAATTTTCTTTTACAGGTTAGCTGAGGGCTGCTGGTACACGATAGAAGCGAATTTGAGCTGGTCAGGTAGAATTAGAAATTTCAAAATTCGATAATGTATGGGAGAGCGAGCTCGGTTAGGTGAATTCTCTAGTAAAGACAAAGTGTAGGCAGAAGGACGAAAATGCGTTTTTTATGATAGATTTCGACCGGAAACGACTCGGGACGATTAGGGTAGGTAGTAGGGGGTATGTATTGACGATTTTGAGCAAAAACGGGGGTACTTGTCCTGAGAAAAATTTGGAAAAACTACTGAATTGACTATTATTTGGACGATTTTCAGAGACAAAAATTTTAAAAAGTTGAAAAAACGTAAAAAACTGCTATTAATCCTTATGAATTTTCTTTTACAGGTTAGCTGAGGGCTGCTGGTACACGATAGAAGCGAATTTGAGCTGGTCAGGTAGAATTAGAAATTTCAAAATTCGATAATGTATGGGAGAGCGAGCTCGGTTAGGTGAATTCTCTAGTAAAGACAAAGTGTAGGCAGAAGGACGAAAATGCGTTTTTTATGATAGATTTCGACCGGAAACGACTCGGGACGATTAGGGTAGGTAGTAGGGGGTATGTATTGACGATTTTGAGCAAAAACGGGGGTACTTGTCCTGAGAAAAATTTGGAAAAACTACTGAATTGACTATTATTTGGACGATTTTCAGAGACAAAAATTTTAAAAAGTTGAAAAAACGTAAAAAACTGCTATTAATCCTTATGAATTTTCTTTTACAGGTTAGCTGAGGGCTGCTGGTACACGATAGAAGCGAATTTGAGCTGGTCAGGTAGAATTAGAAATTTCAAAATTCGATAATGTATGGGAGAGCGAGCTCGGTTAGGTGAATTCTCTAGTAAAGACAAAGTGTAGGCAGAAGGACGAAAATGCGTTTTTTATGATAGATTTCGACCGGAAACGACTCGGGACGATTAGGGTAGGTAGTAGGGGGTATGTATTGACGATTTTGAGCAAAAACGGGGGTACTTGTCCTGAGAAAAATTTGGAAAAACTACTGAATTGACTATTATTTGGACGATTTTCAGAGACAAAAATTTTAAAAAGTTGAAAAAACGTAAAAAACTGCTATTAATCCTTATGAATTTTCTTTTACAGGTTAGCTGAGGGCTGCTGGTACACGATAGAAGCGAATTTGAGCTGGTCAGGTAGAATTAGAAATTTCAAAATTCGATAATGTATGGGAGAGCGAGCTCGGTTAGGTGAATTCTCTAGTAAAGACAAAGTGTAGGCAGAAGGACGAAAATGCGTTTTTTATGATAGATTTCGACCGGAAACGACTCGGGACGATTAGGGTAGGTAGTAGGGGGTATGTATTGACGATTTTGAGCAAAAACGGGGGTACTTGTCCTGAGAAAAATTTGGAAAAACTACTGAATTGACTATTATTTGGACGATTTTCAGAGACAAAAATTTTAAAAAGTTGAAAAAACGTAAAAAACTGCTATTAATCCTTATGAATTTTCTTTTACAGGTTAGCTGAGGGCTGCTGGTACACGATAGAAGCGAATTTGAGCTGGTCAGGTAGAATTAGAAATTTCAAAATTCGATAATGTATGGGAGAGCGAGCTCGGTTAGGTGAATTCTCTAGTAAAGACAAAGTGTAGGCAGAAGGACGAAAATGCGTTTTTTATGATAGATTTCGACCGGAAACGACTCGGGACGATTAGGGTAGGTAGTAGGGGGTATGTATTGACGATTTTGAGCAAAAACGGGGGTACTTGTCCTGAGAAAAATTTGGAAAAACTACTGAATTGACTATTATTTGGACGATTTTCAGAGACAAAAATTTTAAAAAGTTGAAAAAACGTAAAAAACTGCTATTAATCCTTATGAATTTTCTTTTACAGGTTAGCTGAGGGCTGCTGGTACACGATAGAAGCGAATTTGAGCTGGTCAGGTAGAATTAGAAATTTCAAAATTCGATAATGTATGGGAGAGCGAGCTCGGTTAGGTGAATTCTCTAGTAAAGACAAAGTGTAGGCAGAAGGACGAAAATGCGTTTTTTATGATAGATTTCGACCGGAAACGACTCGGGACGATTAGGGTAGGTAGTAGGGGGTATGTATTGACGATTTTGAGCAAAAACGGGGGTACTTGTCCTGAGAAAAATTTGGAAAAACTACTGAATTGACTATTATTTGGACGATTTTCAGAGACAAAAATTTTAAAAAGTTGAAAAAACGTAAAAAACTGCTATTAATCCTTATGAATTTTCTTTTACAGGTTAGCTGAGGGCTGCTGGTACACGATAGAAGCGAATTTGAGCTGGTCAGGTAGAATTAGAAATTTCAAAATTCGATAATGTATGGGAGAGCGAGCTCGGTTAGGTGAATTCTCTAGTAAAGACAAAGTGTAGGCAGAAGGACGAAAATGCGTTTTTTATGATAGATTTCGACCGGAAACGACTCGGGACGATTAGGGTAGGTAGTAGGGGGTATGTATTGACGATTTTGAGCAAAAACGGGGGTACTTGTCCTGAGAAAAATTTGGAAAAACTACTGAATTGACTATTATTTGGACGATTTTCAGAGACAAAAATTTTAAAAAGTTGAAAAAACGTAAAAAAACTGCTATTAATCCTTATGAATTTTCTTTTACAGGTTAGCTGAGGGCTGCTGGTACACGATAGAAGCGAATTTGAGCTGGTCAGGTAGAATTAGAAATTTCAAAATTCGATAATGTATGGGAGAGCGAGCTCGGTTAGGTGAATTCTCTAGTAAAGACAAAGTGTAGGCAGAAGGACGAAAATGCGTTTTTTATGATAGATTTCGACCGGAAACGACTCGGGACGATTAGGGTAGGTAGTAGGGGGTATGTATTGACGATTTTGAGCAAAAACGGGGGTACTTGTCCTGAGAAAAATTTGGAAAAACTACTGAATTGACTATTATTTGGACGATTTTCAGAGACAAAAATTTTAAAAAGTTGAAAAAACGTAAAAAACTGCTATTAATCCTTATGAATTTTCTTTTACAGGTTAGCTGAGGGCTGCTGGTACACGATAGAAGCGAATTTGAGCTGGTCAGGTAGAATTAGAAATTTCAAAATTCGATAATGTATGGGAGAGCGAGCTCGGTTAGGTGAATTCTCTAGTAAAGACAAAGTGTAGGCAGAAGGACGAAAATGCGTTTTTTATGATAGATTTCGACCGGAAACGACTCGGGACGATTAGGGTAGGTAGTAGGGGGTATGTATTGACGATTTTGAGCAAAAACGGGGGTACTTGTCCTGAGAAAAATTTGGAAAAACTACTGAATTGACTATTATTTGGACGATTTTCAGAGACAAAAATTTTAAAAAGTTGAAAAAACGTAAAAAACTGCTATTAATCCTTATGAATTTTCTTTTACAGGTTAGCTGAGGGCTGCTGGTACACGATAGAAGCGAATTTGAGCTGGTCAGGTAGAATTAGAAATTTCAAAATTCGATGGTTAGGTTAGGTTAGGTTAGGTTAGGTTAGGTTAGGTTAGGTTAGGTTAGGTTAGGTTAGGTTAGGTTAGGTTAGGTTAGGTTAGGTTAGGTTAGGTTAGGTTAGGTTAGGTTAGGTTAGGTTAGGTTAGGTTAGGTTAGGTTAGGTTAGGTTAGGTTAGGTTAGGTTAGGTTAGGTTAGGTTAGGTTAGGTTAGGTTAGGTTAGGTTAGGTTAGGTTAGGTTAGGTTAGGTTAGGTTAGGTTAGGTTAGGTTAGGTTAGGTTAGGTTAGGTTAGGTTAGGTTAGGTTAGGTTAGGTTAGGTTAGGTTAGGTTAGGTTAGGTTAGGTTAGGTTAGGTTAGGTTAGGTTAGGTTAGGTTAGGTTAGGTTAGGTTAGGTTAGGTTAGGTTAGGTTAGGTTAGGTTAGGTTAGGTTAGGTTAGGTTAGGTTAGGTTAGGTTAGGTTAGGTTAGGTTAGGTTAGGTTAGGTTAGGTTAGGTTAGGTTAGGTTAGGTTAGGTTAGGTTAGGTTAGGTTAGGTTAGGTTAGGTTAGGTTAGGTTAGGTTAGGTTAGGTTAGGTTAGGTTAGGTTAGGTTAGGTTAGGTTAGGTTAGGTTAGGTTAGGTTAGGTTAGGTTAGGTTAGGTTAGGTTAGGTTAGGTTAGGTTAGGTTAGGTTAGGTTAGGTTAGGTTAGGTTAGGTTAGGTTAGGTTAGGTTAGGTTAGGTTAGGTTAGGTTAGGTTAGGTTAGGTTAGGTTAGGTTAGGTTAGGTTAGGTTAGGTTAGGTTAGGTTAGGTTAGGTTAGGTTAGGTTAGGTTAGGTTAGGTTAGGTTAGGTTAGGTTAGGTTAGGTTAGGTTAGGTTAGGTTAGGTTAGGTTAGGTTAGGTTAGGTTAGGTTAGGTTAGGTTAGGTTAGGTTAGGTTAGGTTAGGTTAGGTTAGGTTAGGTTAGGTTAGGTTAGGTTAGGTTAGGTTAGGTTAGGTTAGGTTAGGTTAGGTTAGGTTAGGTTAGGTTAGGTTAGGTTAGGTTAGGTTAGGTTAGGTTAGGTTAGGTTAGGTTAGGTTAGGTTAGGTTAGGTTAGGTTAGGTTAGGTTAGGTTCCCCCCCGAGTTGCGTCCACCTTGTCGTGGTGGGGGGGCTCAGTAGCCGCTCACCATAGCAAGCCAGCTATGTTGGGCGGTGAAGCGAAGAGACGCATTAGGTAGGTACACTTCACATTCGCTCATACACTTACACACACAACTCACACTTTCACACACACACACACCACACACCCTCACACACACTACACACCAATAGGTGGGTACCCTTGCCTTAATTGGCCGGGGTACGTGTTAGAGTAGGTGCCTCCCGCGAAAGCGGGGATGGGTCGTTCGGGCTTGCCTTCACCGGCCGGCCCCGTGGAGAGACCACGTTAAAAAACCTGAAAGTCAAGTTGGTGACGCAGGGCGAGGACTGTGTGGCCGCCCAGTAGGCGGTCTCTACTGCGTCCCCAGGGGGGTACCTGCCGCCCCACCCTTGGGTCACAAATAAAGGCCTCACAGGTGCCGAACCGGCTCCGGCCCTCGTGAGTACTAACCGTGTTTCTCGTGGGAACAGTAATGGAATACAAAAAAGAAAACTTACAAACCAAACTTGTAGTAGGAAAGGAGAAGAAGATGGAGCGCAGGAGAGAGAGGGAGAGAAAGAGGCTCGAGAGAGCGAGCGAAGGACCGAAGGGGTCAGACAGTGAAGGAGAGGGGCAAATTACGCCCGCACCACAGGTGCAATCGTTGCAGCGACGGCTTAGTGTCGTCCTAGACAGGCTGCCGGACACTGCCTTAGATGGAACTCGCAGTTGTGTGAGTCCAGGGGTCCTACACAAGGACCTGAACCTGTCGGACTCCACAACAAGCCGCGACGAGGCTTCAATGAAGTCTGCCTTCAGTGGCAGCGAGAAGGACGCCCGCAGTAGGACCTTACGTAAGAGGTCCCTTAGCCGCGAGGATAACTCCAACACCGAGGACGACGGCGTTAAGACCTTCGTCTGGAGTGAAAAATCGAAGGCGACAAAGTCTTCGAAAACAAGAGGACGCGGCCGTCCCGCGACAACGGGCGAGTATGTGGGCTTGGCGGCGGCCAAGCAACAGCTTGTTGAGGCTGAAAAGCAATTCATGCGCCTCCAAGCCGAGAAAGAAATTGCGGCTGCTGATGCGTCGGCCCGCGAACTTCGGTCGAAGTACCCAACACTGTTGGAACTTCAAGCGCGGCCGACATCGAGTGGGACACCCCCTGAGGCTCATACCCAGTCTACTGCCGGACTAACCCTCAGGGTTGAAAGCGACGTGCAATCCATTATGCACGTCGCAAAAAACAGTGGAAACCTATGCGGGCGTTTCCAGAAGCAGCTGAAGGACGCTGCCGCCAGCCTCCATGAAGTGGTTCGGGAACTGAGCCAGAGGACCGCTTCTGACGAGACTGCGGTCCTGCAAGCAGAGAACGCGCAAATGCGCAAGGAAATCTCCGACCTCCGGAGAGAGATGACCTCCCTCAAGGAGGAGATGAAGAAGTCCCGTCAGTCTACGCCTGCTGGCGTTGAGACCCGGCCCTCCCCGGGCCCGACAACGGGTTTTAATGTGGAGGAATTGAAGCGCTCGCTCTTAATCGACCTCGGCACCATGCTGAATGCACGCCTTGAGGTAATAAGCGAGCGTCTTCCTCCCGCTAAGCGGGTCCGCCCGCCCCTGGCCTCAGACAGGGCTAGAGAAGGGAGCCTGCCTTTGGCAGATTCGCCGATGTTGCCGTCGCCGCCAGCTCAGGCCCCGACACAACAGCTTCGGGAGCCCCCAGCTCCCGAAGCTAGGAAGAAGGGAAGGAAGAGAGGTGGCAAGAAGAAAAGGGAGAGCCAGGGAGATCGCGCTCCCACAACTTCCAACACCTCCCAGCCATCAACGGCCACCCCAACTAACGGGTGGACAACAGTTGGAAGAAATGGTCGGAAGGCGCCCAACAAACCCAAGTCTTCCCTGGAGAGTAGGGCGAAGCCAAAACTTCGGGTACCCAAGTCTGCGGCGGTAGTGGTGACACTGCTGCCAGAGGCCGAAAAACGCGGCATTACGTACGCGTCGGCACTGGCGGAGGCAAAGTCCAAAGTCAACTGGACAGAGCTTGGCATTCCCGCCCTACGCCCGCGTAAGGCAGAGACAGGTGCCCGCATTTTCGAGGTGTCCGGACCCGAAAATGCGGCAAAGGCCGACATCCTGGCTCAGCACATCAGAGCCACCCTCGGTGACGAGTGTGTGAAGGTCCACCGGCCTACGATGACCGCGGAGATCCGCGTGGCCGGACTGGACGACTCCGTCACCAGGGAAGAGCTCTGGGCGGCGGTAGCACGCGACGGCAATTGCGCTATAGAGGCGGTCAGGGTGGGAGACATTCGGCAATCTTCCCGGGGTATGGGAGCTGCGTGGGTTCGCTGCCCGATCAGCGCAGCCAAAAAGATTGCCGAAGGTGGCCGACTCTTGGTGGGCTGGGTGGCAGCCAGCGTAAGGCTGCTGGAGCCCCGCAAACTGCGGTGCTTCAAGTGCCTACAAGTGGGACATGTCCGGGCTAAATGCCCTTCGGAGACCGACCGGAGCGAGCTCTGCTACCGGTGCGGCAAGCCCGGGCATAAGGCGCGGGAATGTTCAGCGCCTCCACACTGTCCCCTGTGTGCTGAGGCGGGACTTTCCGCGTCCCACCAGGTGGGCACTAAACAATGTGCGGCTCCCAAGCCGAAAAAGAAGAAAGCTGTTGCGACCGGGTCCACACCTCAGGCCTCAACCAGCTCCACCGCTCCAACACAGGATGCGGATATGGGCGAGGAGGGTGCTGACATCGAGTGTCCGTAATGGATAACGTCCATTCGCACCAAATCCTGCAGCTGAACGCCAACCACTGCTCCACTGCACATGACCTGCTCTATCAGGTCATTGCTGAGTGGGGCATTGAGTTGGCGATAATCTCAGAGCCCCTCTACATCCCTCGTAGGGGAAACTGGTTAGTGGACACAGCGAATCCAAATTTGGTCGCGATACTCCCTACCAGTGGGCTGTGCATATCGCCCCCGACGCTCATCGCCCGTGGCGTGGGCTATGTGGCGGCAGAATGGCGGGATGGAGTCGTCGTCGGGGTGTATTTTTCACCAAACCGACGCGACTCCGAGTTCAAGGACTTCCTGGACGAGGTTGGGGCCCTTCTGGACCGCATACAGCCTCGTCCCGTAATCATCATGGGAGACTTGAACTCCCACTCCACCAGGTGGGGCGGCACTCAGCCGAACTCCAGGGGGCTAATCCTCGGTCGCTGGATCGACGATCACGATCTGGAGGTCGTGAACCGGGGGTCGGTACACACCTGCGTGCACCCGCGGGGGAACTCGATCGTGGATCTCACGCTCGCTTCCCCCGCATTCGCGCGCAGGGTACACGACTGGAGGGTCGTCGAGGAGGTGGAATCTGGTTCCGATCACCGGTACATCCGGTTCCAGATCTCCACCCAGACCTCCAACCCTCCAGTCCAAACCCCGAGGTCCGACCGTCCCCAGTGGGCGTTGAAGCAGCTTGACCGGGAGCTGTTGGAGGAGGCAGCTATCGTCCAGGCGTGGGTGCCCATACCGGAGGTCCTGGACGACGTCAGCGCTGAGGCCGAATGGCTCACTCGCGCTCTGACGAGTGTGTGTGACGCGAGCATGCCGCGCGTGAAACCGCGTGGCCCTCGTCGACGGGTGTATTGGTGGAGCGAAGAGATCGCCTCTCTGCGCTCCGCGTGCGTCTCAGCTCGCCGCCCTTACACCCGTCACCGGAGTCGCCGTCGCGGTCGCCGGCTCGCGCCGGGTGAGGTGGACCCAGTGGAGGAGCAGCTCCACGCCGCCTACAAAGCGGCCAAAAAGGCGTTAAAACTGGCCATAGTTGCGGCGAAGGACCAGGCGCGCAAAGAAATGCTCGCGGCCTTGAGCGAGGACCCATGGGGGCGTCCCTACCGTCAGGTACGGGAAAAGCTCAGACCGTGGGCCCCGCCGTTAACAAGGTCGCTTGAGCCGAATTTCGTTGCGCAGGTCGTGGCAGCGCTGTTTCCGCGCAGGGAGGAGCACGACCCTCCGCGCATGAACCCGCCGCCATCCTCAGGGCTGGAGGATGAAGAAGAAACCTCCATCGAGGTTACCGCAGAGGAGCTAAAGATGGTCCTCCGTCGCCTCAGCGCCAAGAACACCGCCCCTGGGCCTGACGGCATACCGGGGCGCGCGCTCGTTCTGGCCTCGAGGCACTTGGGGGACCGTCTGAGGAGGCTGTTCACCGTCTGCCTGGAGCGAGGGGAGTTCCCTGCTCGGTGGAGGGTGGGCGGCCTCGTGCTCCTGCGGAAGGAGGGGAGGCCTTCGGACTCGCCATCGGCGTATAGGCCGATCGTTCTGCTGGATGAGGCGGGCAAGCTCTTCGAGCGTGTCATCGCCGCACGCCTCTCCAGCCACCTCGCCCGTACTGGGCCGGATCTGTCGGCACACCAATACGGGTTTCGGAGGGAACGGTCGACCGTCGGCGCAATACTGCGCGTGAGGGCCCTCGCCGAGGAGGCCGTGAATGAGGGTGGAGTGCTGTTGGCGGTGTCCTTGGACATCGCCAACGCTTTCAACACGCTGCCGTGGGCGTGCATTAGAGAGGCCCTGCGCTACCACCGCGTACCGGAATACCTGCGCCGCACTCTCGAGGCGTACCTGTCCGACCGGACGGTCGCCTTCGAGACGCAGGACGGGGGGCGGTGGTGGCGAATGACGTGCGGAGTTCCTCAGGGGTCGGTCCTCGGACCGCTCCTGTGGAACATAGGCTATGATTGGGTGCTTCGCGGTGCCCTTCTCCCTGGCGTGGCCGTCACGTGCTACGCGGACGACACGTTGGTCACGGCCAAAGGGAGGTCCCACCGCGAGGCATCAATCTTAGCCACGGCGGGCACAGCGCACGTGGTCCAGAAGATCCGCAGACTGGGGCTCGAGGTGGCCCTTGCTAAAACAGAGGCCATCTGCTTTCACGGCGCACGGGTGAAATCACCAGCAGATTTTCACCTTATCATCGGTGGCACCCGCGTTCCTGTCGGGTCAACCTTAAAATACCTGGGGCTGACCCTCGACAGCCGCTGGAATTTCCAGTCGCACTTCGCCCGGCTGGAACCTAGGCTGATGGGAGCGGCAGGCGCGCTCTCAAGACTCCTGCCAAACTTAGGCGGACCGAGCGTAACTACACGACGCCTATACCTCGGTGTATTACGCTCGATGGCGTTGTACGGCGCACCTGTGTGGGCCGCTAGTTGCTCGGATGGCGTCATCGGCACACTCCGCCGCGTGCAGAGACTGATGGCCATCCGAGTGACGCGGGGATACCGCACGGTGTCAGCCGAAGCGGCCGTGGTCCTCGCTGGGTCCCTCCCTTGGGACCTCGACGCGAAATCCCTCGCGTCACTGTACCAGTGGCGTGAGGATGCGCGAAGTCGGGGCGACCGACCGGCGCAAAGGGTGGTGGACGAGCGCCGCGAGGAGCTCCGACAGGCCCAAGTGGAGGTGTGGCGGATGCGGCTGGAACAACCGTCAGCAGGAGTCTGGACGGTGGAGGCCATAAGGCCGGTTTTTGAGGAGTGGCTGGGCCGTAAACACGGTGCACTTTCGTTCCGCCTCTCCCAATTACTTACGGCACACGGGTGCTTCGGCACATACCTGTGCCGTATCGGTAGAGAGGCGGACGAACGATGCCACCACTGCCCCAGCGTAAGAGATAGTGCGGCACATACGCTCACTGAGTGCCCAGCCTGGGCCCAGGAGCGCACCGAGCTGGCGGCTGTCGTCGGCCCCGACTTGTCGCTGCCGGCCGTAGTCTCGACCATGGTCGTCAGCGATGAGGCGTGGCAGGCCGTTCGACATTACGCGGAGGCCGTAATGAGCCAGAAAGAGGCCGCGGAAAGAGAGCGCGAAACCACCCGCGACTCAAACCGCATAGCGCGCACCCGGCGCGGAAGAAGAGTCAGAGATGACCTCCTTCCGCCCTAAGCGGCTCTTGGCGGCGGACTCGGGGGAGTCCGTCGCCAAACAATGAGCCCCGAGATGGCGGCGGCGTGTCCACGCCGCCTCTCGAAGAGGGATTTTTCCCCACCCTTGTGGGTTTTTGGAGAAGGGGTCTGAGGAGACCACCCGCCGCTAGGGCTCACCGATGAACCTCCGAGAGGAATTCCGGTGGGCTCTAGCACCTGCGGAGCGCTGGACACCGAGGGGTTTAGTGGGTAAACCTCTGGCCGAAACACGGCCCCAGGCCAGAGGGACCCCCACACACCGGGCCGCTCTCCCCCGGGAGCGGCCTGAAGGTCTTAAGGCGATTCCCCTCGTTAAAAAAAAAAAAAAAAAAAAAAAAAAAAAAAAAGGTTAGGTTAGGTTAGGTTAGGTTAGGTTAGGTTAGGTTAGGTTAGGTTAGGTTAGGTTAGGTTAGGTTAGGTTAGGTTAGGTTAGGTTAGGTTAGGTTAGGTTAGGTTAGGTTAGGTTAGGTTAGGTTAGGTTAGGTTAGGTTAGGTTAGGTTAGGTTAGGTTAGGTTAGGTTAGGTTAGGTTAGGTTAGGTTAGGTTAGGTTAGGTTAGGTTAGGTTAGGTTAGGTTAGGTTAGGTTAGGTTAGGTTAGGTTAGGTTAGGTTAGGTTAGGTTAGGTTAGGTTAGGTTAGGTTAGGTTAGGTTAGGTTAGGTTAGGTTAGGTTAGGTTAGGTTAGGTTAGGTTAGGTTAGGTTAGGTTAGGTTAGGTTAGGTTAGGTTAGGTTAGGTTAGGTTAGGTTAGGTTAGGTTAGGTTAGGTTAGGTTAGGTTAGGTTAGGTTAGGTTAGGTTAGGTTAGGTTAGGTTAGGTTAGGTTAGGTTAGGTTAGGTTAGGTTAGGTTAGGTTAGGTTAGGTTAGGTTAGGTTAGGTTAGGTTAGGTTAGGTTAGGTTAGGTTAGGTTAGGTTAGGTTAGGTTAGGTTAGGTTAGGTTAGGTTAGGTTAGGTTAGGTTAGGTTAGGTTAGGTTAGGTTAGGTTAGGTTAGGTTAGGTTAGGTTAGGTTAGGTTAGGTTAGGTTAGGTTAGGTTAGGTTAGGTTAGGTTAGGTTAGGTTAGGTTAGGTTAGGTTAGGTTAGGTTAGGTTAGGTTAGGTTAGGTTAGGTTAGGTTAGGTTAGGTTAGGTTAGGTTAGGTTAGGTTAGGTTAGGTTAGGTTAGGTTAGGTTAGGTTAGGTTAGGTTAGGTTAGGTTAGGTTAGGTTAGGTTAGGTTAGGTTAGGTTAGGTTAGGTTAGGTTAGGTTAGGTTAGGTTAGGTTAGGTTAGGTTAGGTTAGGTTAGGTTAGGTTAGGTTAGGTTAGGTTAGGTTAGGTTAGGTTAGGTTAGGTTAGGTTAGGTTAGGTTAGGTTAGGTTAGGTTAGGTTAGGTTAGGTTAGGTTAGGTTAGGTTAGGTTAGGTTAGGTTAGGTTAGGTTAGGTTAGGTTAGGTTAGGTTAGGTTAGGTTAGGTTAGGTTAGGTTAGGTTAGGTTAGGTTAGGTTAGGTTAGGTTAGGTTAGGTTAGGTTAGGTTAGGTTAGGTTAGGTTAGGTTAGGTTAGGTTAGGTTAGGTTAGGTTAGGTTAGGTTAGGTTAGGTTAGGTTAGGTTAGGTTAGGTTAGGTTAGGTTAGGTTAGGTTAGGTTAGGTTAGGTTAGGTTAGGTTAGGTTAGGTTAGGTTAGGTTAGGTTAGGTTAGGTTAGGTTAGGTTAGGTTAGGTTAGGTTAGGTTAGGTTAGGTTAGGTTAGGTTAGGTTAGGTTAGGTTAGGTTAGGTTAGGTTAGGTTAGGTTAGGTTAGGTTAGGTTAGGTTAGGTTAGGTTAGGTTAGGTTAGGTTAGGTTAGGTTAGGTTAGGTTAGGTTAGGTTAGGTTAGGTTAGGTTAGGTTAGGTTAGGTTAGGTTAGGTTAGGTTAGGTTAGGTTAGGTTAGGTTAGGTTAGGTTAGGTTAGGTTAGGTTAGGTTAGGTTAGGTTAGGTTAGGTTAGGTTAGGTTAGGTTAGGTTAGGTTAGGTTAGGTTAGGTTAGGTTAGGTTAGGTTAGGTTAGGTTAGGTTAGGTTAGGTTAGGTTAGGTTAGGTTAGGTTAGGTTAGGTTAGGTTAGGTTAGGTTAGGTTAGGTTAGGTTAGGTTAGGTTAGGTTAGGTTAGGTTAGGTTAGGTTAGGTTAGGTTAGGTTAGGTTAGGTTAGGTTAGGTTAGGTTAGGTTAGGTTAGGTTAGGTTAGGTTAGGTTAGGTTAGGTTAGGTTAGGTTAGGTTAGGTTAGGTTAGGTTAGGTTAGGTTAGGTTAGGTTAGGTTAGGTTAGGTTAGGTTAGGTTAGGTTAGGTTAGGTTAGGTTAGGTTAGGTTAGGTTAGGTTAGGTTAGGTTAGGTTAGGTTAGGTTAGGTTAGGTTAGGTTAGGTTAGGTTAGGTTAGGTTAGGTTAGGTTAGGTTAGGTTAGGTTAGGTTAGGTTAGGTTAGGTTAGGTTAGGTTAGGTTAGGTTAGGTTAGGTTAGGTTAGGTTAGGTTAGGTTAGGTTAGGTTAGGTTAGGTTAGGTTAGGTTAGGTTAGGTTAGGTTAGGTTAGGTTAGGTTAGGTTAGGTTAGGTTAGGTTAGGTTAGGTTAGGTTAGGTTAGGTTAGGTTAGGTTAGGTTAGGTTAGGTTAGGTTAGGTTAGGTTAGGTTAGGTTAGGTTAGGTTAGGTTAGGTTAGGTTAGGTTAGGTTAGGTTAGGTTAGGTTAGGTTAGGTTAGGTTAGGTTAGGTTAGGTTAGGTTAGGTTAGGTTAGGTTAGGTTAGGTTAGGTTAGGTTAGGTTAGGTTAGGTTAGGTTAGGTTAGGTTAGGTTAGGTTAGGTTAGGTTAGGTTAGGTTAGGTTAGGTTAGGTTAGGTTAGGTTAGGTTAGGTTAGGTTAGGTTAGGTTAGGTTAGGTTAGGTTAGGTTAGGTTAGGTTAGGTTAGGTTAGGTTAGGTTAGGTTAGGTTAGGTTAGGTTAGGTTAGGTTAGGTTAGGTTAGGTTAGGTTAGGTTAGGTTAGGTTAGGTTAGGTTAGGTTAGGTTAGGTTAGGTTAGGTTAGGTTAGGTTAGGTTAGGTTAGGTTAGGTTAGGTTAGGTTAGGTTAGGTTAGGTTAGGTTAGGTTAGGTTAGGTTAGGTTAGGTTAGGTTAGGTTAGGTTAGGTTAGGTTAGGTTAGGTTAGGTTAGGTTAGGTTAGGTTAGGTTAGGTTAGGTTAGGTTAGGTTAGGTTAGGTTAGGTTAGGTTAGGTTAGGTTAGGTTAGGTTAGGTTAGGTTAGGTTAGGTTAGGTTAGGTTAGGTTAGGTTAGGTTAGGTTAGGTTAGGTTAGGTTAGGTTAGGTTAGGTTAGGTTAGGTTAGGTTAGGTTAGGTTAGGTTAGGTTAGGTTAGGTTAGGTTAGGTTAGGTTAGGTTAGGTTAGGTTAGGTTAGGTTAGGTTAGGTTAGGTTAGGTTAGGTTAGGTTAGGTTAGGTTAGGTTAGGTTAGGTTAGGTTAGGTTAGGTTAGGTTAGGTTAGGTTAGGTTAGGTTAGGTTAGGTTAGGTTAGGTTAGGTTAGGTTAGGTTAGGTTAGGTTAGGTTAGGTTAGGTTAGGTTAGGTTAGGTTAGGTTAGGTTAGGTTAGGTTAGGTTAGGTTAGGTTAGGTTAGGTTAGGTTAGGTTAGGTTAGGTTAGGTTAGGTTAGGTTAGGTTAGGTTAGGTTAGGTTAGGTTAGGTTAGGTTAGGTTAGGTTAGGTTAGGTTAGGTTAGGTTAGGTTAGGTTAGGTTAGGTTAGGTTAGGTTAGGTTAGGTTAGGTTAGGTTAGGTTAGGTTAGGTTAGGTTAGGTTAGGTTAGGTTAGGTTAGGTTAGGTTAGGTTAGGTTAGGTTAGGTTAGGTTAGGTTAGGTTAGGTTAGGTTAGGTTAGGTTAGGTTAGGTTAGGTTAGGTTAGGTTAGGTTAGGTTAGGTTAGGTTAGGTTAGGTTAGGTTAGGTTAGGTTAGGTTAGGTTAGGTTAGGTTAGGTTAGGTTAGGTTAGGTTAGGTTAGGTTAGGTTAGGTTAGGTTAGGTTAGGTTAGGTTAGGTTAGGTTAGGTTAGGTTAGGTTAGGTTAGGTTAGGTTAGGTTAGGTTAGGTTAGGTTAGGTTAGGTTAGGTTAGGTTAGGTTAGGTTAGGTTAGGTTAGGTTAGGTTAGGTTAGGTTAGGTTAGGTTAGGTTAGGTTAGGTTAGGTTAGGTTAGGTTAGGTTAGGTTAGGTTAGGTTAGGTTAGGTTAGGTTAGGTTAGGTTAGGTTAGGTTAGGTTAGGTTAGGTTAGGTTAGGTTAGGTTAGGTTAGGTTAGGTTAGGTTAGGTTAGGTTAGGTTAGGTTAGGTTAGGTTAGGTTAGGTTAGGTTAGGTTAGGTTAGGTTAGGTTAGGTTAGGTTAGGTTAGGTTAGGTTAGGTTAGGTTAGGTTAGGTTAGGTTAGGTTAGGTTAGGTTAGGTTAGGTTAGGTTAGGTTAGGTTAGGTTAGGTTAGGTTAGGTTAGGTTAGGTTAGGTTAGGTTAGGTTAGGTTAGGTTAGGTTTTTTTTTTTTTTTTTTTTTTTTCACCGGCGCCATATTGCTCCTCTAACTGAATTCAGAGACTTTATTGTGCTCTTGTCTATCTTTTCTACTTTTTCTATATTGAGATCTTTTTGGCGCTTTTTGCGCTATGTTCTTTTATACTTGCTTATAATTAATACAGTTTTTCTTATGCTATCTTTTTGCTTTCCAATTTTAATTACAGTTCTTATTACTATGTTTTTTATACTTATGTACATGCTTCCTTATTACTTCCCCCGGGATTTGCGTCTCATTTTTTGTCTTACCAACTAATCTACTACACGCTAATATCACAGACAAAAACTTATTTGCTATTATCACAAAATCGTCACTTACAACTAATATCACAATACAATAAATTATTAAAATCCCTTCCTTTTGCTCTTTTGCGTGATGTGTGAGTATTTGCAATTGTGTTGTGTGCTTGTATGTGTCATGCGGAGGATGTTGGTTGGGCGCGACCGCGATTCCGCTCCCCCGCCCTCCATCACGCTCTACTTCGGTCGAGCCGCGTACATGCCGCCCGACAGAAGAGACGAGACGGCGGCCGAGGCGCGGCACGGCCGCTACCACTGTTTCGGACCTTTCCTCAACCTTTCTCCCCCTGGTGTTTCCTGGGGTCCCCCGTACTTCCTCAGAAAGCAGGGAGGCTTCTTGGGCCCTAGAGCCCAGAGGAAGCCATCCCGGCAACACCAAGGTGGAGTTAAGGGAGCCCGTCCATCTACCTTCTTCAATTTCCAATTTCAAAATCCTCCGCACGACTCCGAATGTGTTGTTGCTACTCGTATTATTTACCTGATCATTTCCATTTACCACTTGCTTGCCCTTAGCAATATGCTACCCTTGCCCTCGCTATCTTATCCCACCGTTGTCTAACCGGGCACACACTGCTGAAGCTACTGTGCTCTATGGGTTCGAGTTTTTCTTTTTTACAGTTTATGCAGCTTGGTAATTGACTCTTGTTTGGGCACGCGACGCTCAGGTGGCCCTCCCCGCAGTGGCTGCAGCTGTCCAGCCGCTCCTGGCAAGCCCGTCTGCTGTGGCCGTAGCCCAGACAGCGGGAGCACTGGATTAGAGGGGACTGGTCTTCGACGGGTGACTTGCCCCATCGAAGCTGGAGAGTCCCCTCCTCTGTCAGCCGCTTCCACACCGGGGGAGTTACCTTGAGCACCATATGCGTCACGTGCGGGTTTTTGGTCTTCTTATCATACATCGCCTCGACATGCTCTTCTACCTTTACCACCCCCCCTCTTTCCTTCTCCAATACCCTCTTTATTCCCTCCAGTACCTGCTTGGTTTTGTCGGCGCCTCTTATGTACTTCACCACTATGAGCGGGTTCTTGTTTACTGCCCTTTCCACTTTCAATCCTTCCTTACCCTCTATTCTTTCCTTCATCCTGTCTGCCTCTACCTCGCTCTCGAATCCTAGGATCGCCTTTTGGTCTTTTGCCTTCCTTATCCTACTCACCTCAAACCACTCCCCTCCCCCGTCCCCGTCGACCGACTGCTTTACCATGTCTATAACCTGGTCGCTGGTCTTCGAGCTGTCGGTCGACGAGACTATGATGGAGTGGAGTGCCTTGGGGGGAGCCGGTACCTTTTTCTTCACTCTATCCGCGTATGTTTCTACTCTACGTGCTTCCCTGTTTACTTCTCCTGTTCCTTTTCCTTTCTCTATATCCTGCCTCAACTTCTCGATTATTTTATTATTTTGGCTGACCATTTCTTTGATACTCTCCTGGTCCTCTACTGTATTTGTATTGCCTTTCGTCTGCTCTCCTATCCTCTCTATTATCTTCGCCAGCTCCTGTTTTTCCTTTTTTGCTTCTTTCTTCCTATCCGCTTCTACTTTTTCCATTCTCTTCTGCACTTCCGTTATCTTTTCCATCTCTACCTTCCCACTCATCTCCTTTATCTCCATTATCACTCCCTTCATTTCCTCAACCGATTTATTTGTTGCTTCCATCCATTCTTTCATTTGCTGTAGCTCAGCCTCTGTTATGAGGCTGGCCCTAAACTTGCTGCACATGCTTCCTATCATTTCTTTCATCTCTTGCCTCTCTTTCCTAAACTCTTCCTTTCCTTCCTTGTCCACTTCTTCTATCCTCTCCTGTATGCCAGTTGTTTCCTTTGTGACTGTCTTCTCACCCATCCTTTCCATCTCCTCCCTCATTTTCTTCATTTCCTCCTTCTGCTCTTTCACCATCTTTGTCAGGAACATCTGGCATTTCTTCACCTCTACTACGCTTATATGTACTTCCTGTTTTACTATCTTTTCTATCCTCTCTTCCTTTTCTTTGCTTGCCTCTTCCATCATCTCTTTGCGTTCTAGGTATGCTCCTTTCATTAACTCGTTCTGCTCTATTATTGTTTCCCTCTGGCTTCTTATCTCCTTCCTGGCTTCCTCCATCACTTTCTGATCCTTTTCTCTTATTTCTCTGACTTCCTTCATCATCTCCATCATTATCCTCTTCATCTCACTTATCTCTGTACCCATTTCTTCGTTGTTCTTCCCACCTTGTTTCGATTCCACTGCTTCTGCCACTCTACCTTTCTTCCCTATTCCCTTCTCCAGAACGTT
Source organism: Idaea dimidiata (assembly GCA_949358125.1). Taxonomy (NCBI): domain Eukaryota; kingdom Metazoa; phylum Arthropoda; class Insecta; order Lepidoptera; family Geometridae; genus Idaea; species Idaea dimidiata. The sequence goes on from CASHTA010000014.1 coordinate 62,704, forward strand.
GTTTCTTCCGACTACCTCTTTTATAATTTCGACTAGTTCCTTTACCTCTTCTACTATCCTCGCCTTGTTTTCTCTAGTCACTGACTTCACCGGTCCCTTTGCCTCCATCTGCTGGTGGATCTTCTCCTGGGCTTTCATTGCCCTCCGTTCCAGGTCGCCGACGTCCATTGCAGGTCTGAGGTCGTCCATTTGCAGACTTTCCCTTTGGGGGGGTGTCTTGGTTTTTGGTTTTTGTGAGTTTTCCATCTCTCTGCATATGTCGAGGCTCATCTTTACCTGTTTCGGTTGAATGGGGTCTTTGCTGGTGGTTGGGGTTCTATACATTTTGGGCGATTAAAATAAAGTTTGTAAAAGTTTTAAAGTCAAAATAATAGCAATAATAATAATAATAAATACGACAATACACGACTACACACAAGTTAAAACTGACTAGACTAATTTAAAATTTTTACTGACTAGAAAAAGTAAAATAAATTAATTTGAGTTAAATTTGGATAAAATTGGATAAAATTAAATATTTTGAATAAAGTTAAAATGAATTTAAATTACTTTAATTTAATAATTAATATAAATTTAAACGGGTTTTAAAGAGATTTTAGGTAATTCAACTATTTTGAGTGTGCATTCGGGTGTGTATTTGGTTGTGTCAATTTTTGTTGTGTGTTGTTTGTCTGTGTATGCGTGTTCTGTGTGTTGAGTAAGTGGGAGCAATAAGTCACTATATAAAATCCTAGCCTATACCTAACGTAACCTATGTCAAAATAATAAAATAAAATTGTAAAAGTTGTATATAACTTAAGTCTAATATCACGGTCAATAAAATAAAATAAAATAAAACAAAACAATTTAAGTTTAATAACTTAGGTCTATATCACAGTCAGAGCACACAAAATAATAGATTTACATTAATTTTAAAAAGAAAAGTTAAAAAGTTTGTAAAAGTTGTATAAAGGGGACGTCACACACTTAAAAACTAATTGGTCGCTACCCCTGTATCAATCTCCGTCGAATTTGACCTTTTACAATGGCTCTACCAGGTGCTCTACCGGTAGAGTTGTCACAGAATTTTTTGTTTCAGTCAAATGTTGACTAGTTACCGTCCAAATGCGGAGTTGTACTTATCCTAACACAAAACTAAAAATCTAAAAAATTTTTTGGTGCGACCAAAAATGGCCACCGGTCCAAACGCAAAGAAACCCTGCCCAGGGGGTAGCTTTGGGCCAGAGAAGAGCTCCAGAGAAAATCCCGAGCTCGTAGCTCTTCTGGTTCCGGAGATACGTCCAATCTAAACTTTTCAAGATGGCGGCCAATATGGCGGCCGAAGCTTAGATAGGCTATATCTCCGCAGCCAGTCGTGCTAGACCCCTAGTGTGCGGGTTTCCTGAGTCGGGCTCGGTGAGATCTGGCGATTGGTGGGGGAATCGGGCCCAAAAAGTTTTACCTCACCAATTTGAAAAATTTTTGCCCAGGGATATCGAGTAGCCCACGGGAGTGTCCCTAGAGAAAGTCCTGAAGCTCTACGACCAGCGGTTCCGGAGATATTCGTGTTTTAAACAAAACAAGATGGCGGACCAAGATGGCCGCCGACTTTTTGACACGCTATAACTCCGTCACCGGTGGTCGCACAGACTTGTGCGAGGACTCGTTAGAACGGGCTCTTAAAGCTCTACGCGAATCCGTGTAGAGTGCAACTATGTAGAGTCGCCAGAAAGTTTTTGTGACTCTAGGTAGAGTCAGTTCCTAAAACTACTTAAAATCTAAGTTGCGCTGCTAAACTACTCCCTTCCGTTCTCCTAAAATTCCCAAGTTCCCAAACAAATCGGTTTTTGCCCCCCCTCTACTAAGTTAGTGCTCTACCAGTTAAACACTCTATAGAAAAGTTGTAGCCCTCGGCGAGCTACACAATTTAGAAAAAATCACGAATTTCTAAGCCTAATAGTTGCCGAGTTATTAAATTTTGAAAATCCCGATTTACGTAAAAAATTTCCGAAAATGACCCCCCTCAATTTTGAATTTAAAATTTTGAAAAAATTTTGGTAGGTAGATTTCCCCGAAAAAATGACTTCTGTGAAGTAAAATTTTAAAAAAGTCGATTAGGGGGGCAGTTATGACCCCGGGAACTCTGAGAATTTTCTGACCTGAAAATGTTTGTTTACCTTTTTGTAACTTTAATAACTTTGTCAAAATACAACCTAAAAATCGGGAGAAAGTGTCAAAGTATGTCAAATATATTGAACTATTTTGTAATATTTTTAAAAGTATTTAATTCTAATTTTTTAGTTCCTTTTTGCACTTTT